>JAJOHK020000164.1:0-38096 GCA_022457215.2 Leucocoprinus gongylophorus
CTTAGCTATGACAGCAGTAGTGGTTTAACAAGAGAACTCAACAAGGAGTTTTGTTTGATTGAACTACTACTTATACATTTTGCACTTGGTCTATGTGGAGTACTTCTACTTTTACTCTAAAGTTTATAATGTAATAATCTACTTGAACATTTTACTATTTTTCCTATCATGTATTGAAAACAGTTCACACCTTGGTGTCAGAGTTGAAGACAGTAGACTTAATATTTTTTATTTTTTTCTCTTTTATTTTATTTTCTGTTTACTTTTACTTTTTACTTTTAGACTTAGAGTATGATGTCACTCATTTGGTCACATGATCATATATCACAAAGAACATCATAGAAGGTTCTAGAACAAGTGATATTATATAGTATGTATTATATATGTTGACCTTAAGAAAAATACATAGCCTTTAGAGTAGGCTAAGATTAGTATAGCATAGACTAGTAGCCTAGTGTATATAAGGTACACAACTTTGTACTTGGAACTCCATTGAGTTCTCTTGTGTTAACTCTAATACAAAGTTCTTTCTTTTATCTAACTTTTTAGGCTTATATTTGTAACATTGGTTCTTATTCTGAAACTGCCCAACACTAGGCTCTTTTCACTTACTTACTACTTATTCTCAACTGAAGGGCAACACTGCTCTTTAGTCAAGAAGATATAGCTGGATTCTAAGCTCAAGGGATATACTAGCTAAGTAAGGGAAGCCTAGCTATTTATATTACATTAAAGTCTACTAGTGCTTTGTAGACATGTAATCTTATGTGGATATGTTAGATAGTTTTTTGAGTAAAAGCCTTATACTGCAGTATTCTCTTGTAACCTATCTATATAGAGAAATAGTATTATAATCTTAAGACCAAAGAGTTAGTTAAAGAAAAGAATCTTGGATTAGATTATTATAAGAGAACTCAATAGAGTTTCTAGTACAAAATAGTCTACCTTATATATGCTAAGCTAACAGTCTGGGCTACAGTACCACTAATCTACCCTAAAGGTTATGTATTGTTTTTAAGATCAATATATGTCAAATATGTTGTAATAACATTATTCTTCTAGAAGTTTCTATTATATTCTATTGTAACATGTGATTTATGTAACAGATGTATGATATCACACTAAACCCTAACTCTAAGTTGAAAATAAAATAAAAAAAGAAATTAAAAAGAAAAAAATGAGAAAATAAAATAGAGTCTATTGTTTGCAACTCTGATATCACCTTCTTTAAAGTTTCTTTTCCAGAGAAACTGACTTCTATTTTTGCCAGTTCCTCTCCAACTTCCTCAGATATTCTTCCTTAAACTTTTTATTATCCCATCTATACAATATCTTTGCTGTATACTTCTCTAGTAATTTTCCTTTCTTAAAATATCTTTCTTTTATTATTTTTAACTTCTCTTGTTTTCTTACTTCTGTATTTAGTCTTTCTTCAAACTCTGTCACTACTTTTTTGTTACAATCTCAAGACCTTAGAGTGGATCAAGAAAAGAAACCTTATATAGGGTTTACATAAGAGAACTTAATAGAGAACTCTGTACAGGATTGTCTACCTTATATACTAAAACTCCATGGTCCATGCTAACTACTTCTAGCCTATCCTAAACAGCCATGTGTTTGCCTTAAGGTCAACATATATTACACATGCTGTATGACATTATCCTTTTAGAACCTTCTATGCTTTTTCATATGACACATGACTGTGTGATTGTGACCATGATCTTGTCATGTGACTGATGTGTGACAGTGTGACAGTAATGTCACATTAACCCTAACCCTAAATCCCCAAAATAAAAATAAAAAAGAAGGAAATAACAAATGAGAAAAGAAAATATAAAATAGTTAGAGTTCACTGCCTTGAACTCTGACACTTTTGTATTTTCTAAATTTTCTTTTCTTTTCCAGCTATCATACTCTACTATAAACTTCTTTCATCTCACTAAATACTTTACTACTCTACTTACTTTTCTTTTATTTAATATTTTTTCAACCTCCTGTTCTTTGACTCCTTTTACTTTTATTGGCTTTACTTCTTCAATCTTCTGTTCTTCTACTTACTCTTTATATCTTACTATTCAACTGATATTCACTACTGGATGAATTCTCATTAAATTAGGCAGTCATAACTTTACTGCATTAGTAGATATTATCTCATCAATAAAATATAGACCAACATATTGATTCACTAGTTTTCTTGCTGGTCTTTCCTTAAACACTAGATCCTTTATACTCAACATTACTTTGTTACTCTTTTTTATTTTTCTACTTCTTTCCTTTCTTTATCTGCTTGTTGCTTTATCTTCTTCTGTATCTTTTTTAATGCCACCACTATCTCTTCTTGTACATTCTTCATTTTCTTTACAAACTCCATTGCTTTTTCTACTTTTTCTTTTTTTCTTATATTTGCTCCCATTCTTAACTCTCTTTCATAATTTGCTATAAATAGAGACAATTTAGTTGTTGAATGTATCTTGTTGTTTACTACAAACTCTGCTATTGTTAACTATTCAGGCCAATTCTTTTGTCTATAATTGACAAAGAATCTTAAATATTGTTCTAATTCTTAGTTCATTCTCTCTAATCTAACTATCTGTTTGTGAATGAAATAATGTTGACAACTTTGTTTCAATGCCCAATATTCTATTCAACTTCTTTGTCAACTCTGCTACAAACTATGGTTCTCTATTTGATACCACACTCTCTGGCAACCTGTGTAACTTTCACATATTATTTCTAAATAACTACACCAATCTCTCTACTGATGTTCTTTCTGTTGTTGCCACAAAATATGTTATTTTGACTAACCTATCACAGACTACTAAGATCATATTCTTCTCTGCTGCTAACAGCAACTTGAATATGAAGTCAAATATTAGATGAGTTCATAGTTTCTATGATATCTCACTTAACTTCAGCTTCTCTACTAGTATCTCTATTTGATTCTTTATTCTCTAACATATATTACAACCATCCACATATCTTCCTATATCTCTTGTCATTCCCAGCCACCAACTCCATTGTCTTTCATCTTTCTCTATGTTTAGCTACTAGATTATCTTTACTTGTCATATGTCAAGTTTACCTATTCCAAAGATATATTTTCATAGTAGTGATACAACAACCCAGATATCCAGTCTTTTATGATAGGAATACTCCTATTGAACTCAGTCTTCCATAGTAGTGACTCCTATTAGTGTTATGAACTAAGGTCCTTAGGGCTGGACAATAGAACAACTCTTGTATATGAGTAATACAAGAAAACTCTTCTACAAACTAGTCTACCTTATATAGTCTTACAGATGGTCCATGCTAACCACTGTGCACCCTACCCTAAACAACTATGTGTAGTCTATGAGGCTAACATGTGGTGTCCATGTTGTATAATATTATTTGTTCTCAAATCTTCTACTAAATTCTCCCAAGTCTTGTGATCTGTCTTGTGACTATGCCATTAGGTTGTGACTGATGTGACAGCATGACTGATCATTCCTAACCCTAGTTGTTCTAAAAATAGAAAATAGAAAATAAAACAGAATGAAAATAAAAATAAAAAGTAAAATAGAGAAAATACTAAGTCTACTATTTATAAACTTGACAATTAGTGTCTTACTACTGAAACCTTTATTTAGAGTGATACACTGAAACTCTAAGTATCTCTTATATTTCTAACTTATATATAAAACTGGTAGTTATACTATAATTTACTAGTCTGATAATTGACAAAGATAACTTCTATTGAACTTAATTTCTAGTATTTAATAGTAATACACCAAATCAGCACTTAATTTCATCTCAGACTTTATCTACTCTTCTGAAGTTGTAACCACATGAAAAACAAATAGCATAGCATATAAGCCAAAGCCAAGGTTATTTTAACAAGTTTGTATTACTAAGCTTATCATACAGAGTTTCCATACTTTACACATTTCTGAGCTAATCCTACAGACTTTTGTCTTCTAGTATGAACTGCACCTGACAGTAATATTAGACTCTCAAGTCTGCTATTGCTTCTGAGCAGTTCTGTCTACTAAACTCTCTGTCATAGTTCTACCTGCAAAATCTTTTTTCATACTTCAAAGTCTGATAGCTTTCTTCCACTATAACTTTTTAACCTATTTGGAGTCAACTCTAGTCCTACTACTTGGGACACCTTTCAATATGATTTCATATTTTAGTGATAATCTTACTAGAATATATCTGCCAAATGCCCTATGACACTCAAGATATATCTATCAAAGAGGCTGATTATTTCTAAGGTCTCCAACTTACACTATTCAACCTGCCTCTGGCCCAAATATTATCCTTATGAATAACAATCCTAATTGAGAGAATACTACTGCTACTAATTCAGCTACTAATAGATCTAATTCTTTTACTTGCTTACAGTCAAAACTCCAATGCAACAATAATACTAATGAGTAATTGGCTGATATACTTGGTCATATTGCAAGCATACTTATTGCTAATCAAATACCTAATCCTAATTCTAATTCAAGAGGAACTAAAGCCTATATTTCTGACACTTTTAGTAGTACTGAGTCTGATAAGCTTAATAATTTCTTATTTTAATATCATCTTTATTTTCACACCAATCCCATGTAATTTGATACAGATATTGTAAAAATTAACTTTGCAATGATCTACCTCACTAGAGTTGCCTAGAACTAGTTTGAGATAAGCTTTAACCAAGAAGACCAGAGTATACTACAAGACTGGCTCTCTGATTAGAACCTTTTTGTTGATGAATTATATTGGCACTTTGGTTTTTTGGACCTTATTGGTAAAGTGGCTACTATGCTAGATAATCTCTGCATAAAGTTTGGAAATAAGATCTCTACTTATAATGTGGATTTCATATATCATGCCTTCTAATAAGGTTGGGAAAATAGTGTTTTATGTATTATATGCAAGTCCACCCATCTGAAAGTTACATCCCCATGGTGATATCATCTCCAAATTATACAAGCCTGCCTTCTACAGGGGCTATCTTTCTTGCAACATATCTTATGGCAGTACTACAATTCTTTGGGTATTCAATTTTCTATGGTGAAGATACTTCTATTCAACTTGGTCTTCCATGACGGAGTTATCCCTGTCAGTGTCTCAACACTGAAATCTCTGCTTGGGATATAGGGATTTTACCACTAAAACTCTAAGTATTTCCTATATTATCCATTTGTATATAAGACTAGTAGTTACACTGTAATTTGCTAGTCTGATAATTGACAAAGATAATTCTTATTGAACTCAATCTCCAGTGTTCAATGGTAACACACCAAATCAGCACTCACTTCCATCTCAGATTTCTTCCTATCATCTGAAGTTGTGACCATATGGCAGATAGATGACACAGCACATAAGCTGAAGCTAAGGTCATTCTACAAGTCTGCTTATCTCAGAGTCCATTCTGTGGACTTCCACCCTAGTGTGAACTGCATGTGACAGTATTATCAGACTCCCAAGTCTGCTGTTATTTCTGAGCAGTTTCATCTACTAAATTCTCTATTGTAGTTCCATCTACAATTCAAGTCCAAAATGGCTTCCTCTTACCATAACTCTTCAACTCTGATTCCACCGCTTGGGACATCTTTCAATATAATCTTGTGTTTCAGTGACCATCTGGCTTATTTGCCAAATGCTCCACAATGCTCAAGATGAATTCATCAAAGAGGCCATTTATCTCTAAGATCTTTCTCTAGTATAATTTAACCTAGCCAAACAGTTTTGCCTGTCTCTGGCCCAAGTATCATCCCTGTGGACAACAATCCTAATTGGGAGGATACTCCTACTACTAATCCTACTACTAATACTATTATAGCTAATAGACTTACTTCCTCTATTTGTTTATGGTCAAAATCCCATTGGAGCGATGAACAATTGGCTAATGTACTTGGCCGACTCACTAACACACTTAATTCTAATCAGACTCTCAGTCCCAATACTAATACAAGGGAAACTAAAGCTTATATCTCTGACATCTTCAGCGGCACTGAGCCTGACAAGCTCAATAATTTTCTGTTTCAGTGTTGCTTATATTTCTACACTAATCTGGCACAATTCAACATAGACATTACAAAAATCAACTTCATAATGACCTACCTCACTAGAGTAGTCCAGAACTGGTTTGAGATGAGTCTCAACCAGAAAGACCAGAGCATCCTTCAAGACTAGCTTTCCAACTGGAACTTATTTGTGGACAAGCCATGTTGATATTTTAGTCTCTTGGATCCCATTGGTGAGATGGCCAACATGCTGAACAATTTTCATATGAAGCCTGGCAACAAGATTTTCACTTACAATGTGGACTTCATATGCTATGCCTCCTAATTAGGTTGGGGAAATAGTATGCTCTGCCATTGCTATTACCAGGGGCTTTCCAATTGGATCTAGAATCCCATTTTTACCTGGGAACAAGGAAAACCTACCTTGTTCCAGAATATGTATGCTTTAGCAATGACTATCGATCACCGCTACTGAGAACATGACTGCAAATGCCACCATGTAAGGTAGGCAGAGAAAGAGACCCTCAAGTCTCACTTCCAGAAGCAAGGAAAAGCTTTCACCTCTAGTACTGCCATGGCCTCCCAGAATAAGGCAAATACATCTTTGGTAGCTTTATCTGTCAAAAACTCTTTCTTCAAGTTATCTCCATCCTCTGCTCCCAAGAAACAACCCAATACTCTGTAGATGGACCTCTCTTCCAAGCTGGCTAGCAATAGCAAGTTGACCAGTAACAAGCACAAGAAGTGTCTTGAAAACAACCTGTACCTCTATTGCAGTGCAGGAGACCACAAGCTGGACTTCTGTCCTAAGAAGCAAACCATGGTCATGCTCAAGGGCCATGGTGCTTCAGCAACTGCTAATTCTCTGATAGCTACTTCTGAGAAACTTTTGGAAAAATAGAGAGTAATCCCCAGGACTCTGCACAGACTGAGGACTGCATTGAACTTCCTTGTGCAGCAATGAGTCCAATTCAACTCAATGCATCTGCTCTCTCCAATCCTCATTCACTCTTTGTTTTCCTTACCTCTCTTTTGATTCTTGGTCAGGATCACCTTAATAAAATCCTGTTCTGAGCTCTCATCGACTCCAGGTCTACTCACTGCTTTGTAGACTCTAAATTTGTGGATACTCACCACTTAAAGACATCTACAACTCTTCCAATTGCTCTCCACTTGTTTGATAGATCATTAAACAGCACCATCTCTAAAATTACCAACTTGCCAATAATTTTTTTACCAGTGATTGTATGAGTCTGGACTTCTATGTCACTCTACTTGATTTTTCCTGCTCTTTGGTTCTTGGATGCAACTGGCTCACCTGACACAATCCACTGATTAACTGAATAAATGGGTTAATAAACTTCTGTCTATCTTTGCAGGAAAATCTTACTTCTTCTCATGTCGCAGCTAACACACTATTGGCATCTCTATTCTTTCTAGACACCCCTCTGCAATTATCAGACTCCATAGTTTTCGTACCTGTATCTGAGACCTCTATATCTAACTCCAAGAAACCTAATATTGCTATCATTGGTGCTATAGCATTCTTGCGTGCATCAAAACTTCTGGGCTCCTACAATTTTGAACTCTGTCTTTGTTCTTTGGACATTTATGCTAACTTTACAAAATTTGCAGAAGCTCCTGATCTTTTCAATATTCCTTCCAAGTATTATGAATTCACTGACATTTTCAGCAAAACTAAAGCTAAAGTCTTTGCTCCTTATCATTCTTATAACCTCAAAATCAATCTGGAAGAAGGTGCTCAACCTCCAGTTGGTCTCATATACTCTCTTTCAGCATCTGAACAAGAAGCTCTGAAGAAATTCATTGAGGACAATCTCAACATGGGTTTTATCTGACCAACTTCATCTCCATACAGTGTACCAGTTTTATTTGTTAAGAAGAAAAATGATTCACTGTGCCTCTGTGTCGACTTCCACAGTCTTAACTACATCTCCAAAAAGGATTGCTATCTACTCCTGCTCATCTCCAATCTGCTAGACTTATCTCACAAAGCTCAGGTTTACTCAAAGATAAATCTTCATTATGCTTACCATTTGGTTTGCATTGCTGATAGTAATGAATGGAAAACTGCCTTTAGGACACACTATGGATTATTTGAATGGTCTGTAATGCCTTTTGGTCTTACTAATGCTCCTGCGGCCTTCTAATAATTCATGAATGATATTTTCTCCAACCTTTTGGATGTTTGTGTTATAATCTATCTGGATGATATACTCATCTACTCAAATAATATGTCCAAACATCACCAGCATGTAAAAAAAGTGCTCAAGTATCTCTGCAAGGCTGGTCTTTATGCCAAAGCAGAGAAATGCAAATTTCACTCTGAGTTAATAGATTATCTGGGATATATCCTTTCTCCTTCTGGTCTTACCATATCCGATGACAAAGTAAAGATTATTTAAGACTGGCCAGAGTTCAAGAAAGTCAAGGATATTCAATCCTTCTTAGGTTTTGCAAACTTTTACCACCAGTTCATCTTCAACTACTTGGATATTGTTATTCCATTGATATGTCTTATCCGGAAGGACATTTCTTGGAAGTTTGACTCCTCCTGTCGAGATACTTCCAACTCCCTCAAGAAAGCATTCACCTCCACTTCTATTCTCACTCATTGGATTTCTAATGCTCAACTTATTGTAGAAACTAATACTTCAGACTATACTCTTACTACAATCCTTTCTATTGTTAACAAAGATAATGAAGTTCATCTGGTTGCTTTTCACTCCCACACTTTTACTGCAGCAGAGTTGAATTACAATATACATAATAAGGAATTGCTTGCCATCTTTGAAGCTTTCAAGATTTGGCAACATTATTTGGAAGGTCCAGCCTATCCTATCGACATTGTTACAGATTATAAGAACCTTGAGTATTTTTCTACTACCAAGGTATTGACCCAGAGACAAGCACAGTGGTCTGAGTACCTTTCCCAGTTCAATCTTGTCATCAGATTCCACCCTGGTCATCTTGGCACCAAACTGGACACTCTCACTAGACAATACAATATCTATTCTAAGAGAGGAATACTGGCTATGCCACAATCAACAGTCTCTATATGAGCTACTGTCCTCCTTTTCCCTTCTCTCTATGCAGTTACAGTTGTGGATTTGGACACCTTACATCAAGATATTTTCTTGGCTCTTCTTAGTGACCCAATTGTTACAAAACACACCTCTACAGATGACTAGTGGTCTATGGACCCAAACAGTCTATTCTTTCTTGACAACAGAATTTATATACTATCTGCTGGCAACCTCCACACATGTGTTCTCCAGTACAATCATGATCACATCCTTGCTGGACATTTTGGTCAAAACAAAACACTAGAATTAGTCCACTGCGGATACTCCTGGCCCAGCCTCCATGCTGATGTACAATAATTCTACAAGTCCTGTGTTACTTGTATGTGATCCAAACTACAATATCACAAGCCCTATGGATTTCTCAAACAACTTCTCATCTCTGAATGACCATAAAATTCCATTTCTATGAACTTCATTGAGAAACTTCTGTTATCCTCTGGGTTTGATACTATCTTGGTCATAGTTGACTGGCTTACCAATCAGGCAATTTTTATCCTTGCCCATGATACCATCATGTCTGTTTGTCCTTCATGTGTTTTCCAAACACAGTGTTTCTTCTTATGTTACCTCCAACAGAGGCTTGGAGTTTATGTCAAACTTCTTCTGATCTTTAGGAACTACTCTCAACATGCAGCTTCACTTCACTTCAGGTTATCACCCCAAAGGTAATAGACAAACTAAATGTACAAATCAGACTCTCAAGCAATACCTCCATATATATTGTAACTATCAGCAAGACAACTGGTCCAAACTCCTATCTCTTGCAGAATTTGCCTATAATAATGCTCTGAGTGCTACTACTAGTGTTTCCTCATTCTTTGCTAATAAGAGATATTACCTGAATATCACTGTTCACTTCAAACACAATATTGCTTCTTCTTGAGCCTGCGGCTTTGCTGTAGATCTCAATGAGTTACAGAGTACCCTTAAAGCTGAAATCTCTGTGGCCCAACAGCATTATCAGAAATCCACTGATATGTAACATTCACCTGCTCCTGATTTCAAAGTAGGTGACAAGGTTTTTGTCAAGGCTAAGTTTTTCTGAACTACTCAGTCTTCAAAGAAACTTTCCGAAAAATATCTCAGACCCTACAAAATCATTGCTCAGTCTGATACACTATTGTTCACACTTTGCCTTCCAAAGTCTATGTACTTTGTTTATCCAGTCTTTTATGTATCCATGCTTGAACTCACCACATCTAACACTTTCTCTGAGAGAATACAACTGGCCCCCACTCTAATCATAATTGATGGGGAACCTAAATATGAAATTTCTCAGATAGTGGATTCTAAAATTGATTGCCAACAGACATACAAACTTCTATACAAGATGATCTGGCTAGGGTATGAAGATACTGGAGATGAATCAGAATAGATCTTCACAATGGAACTCACTCATGCTGCTGACTTGGTATCTAATTTCCACATTGCATATTCCACCAGGCCTGGTCCTCTCCCATTGTCCTGATCATACTGTTACACTTGTCTCCTGCCTCTGTGCATTTTCCAACAGGGATTTCTTTCACTAATTCCTTAGTATATTCTGTTTGCTTATTTTCATTAACCCTCAGCTTTCATACATTTTTTGAGGTTTCTTTTCAAAACTTTCAAACTTCTTTTCATTTTAATTCTTGATTTCCTGACTCACACATTTAAATCATAGAAAATAAAATTGTATTAAACAAGAAAAAAAAAACAAAGACACTAATCTAACAGGAGGCGGATGATGGAGTCCCTTTTGATTTTCCCTGGAGCCATCCTCAGACCCCTTCTCATCATTTCTACTCTCCTTCTGAGCTTCACCCCCACTCCATCGCAGCCCCAATCCTTTCCAACTGAGCTATGTTCCTCTTCTAGCCCTCTACCAAGTCCCAGAGGGACTTTCCAACTCCTCAGTACTCCTCCATGAGTTTCTAGAGTGTCTTTTTGATAGCATTTAGAACCTTGCTATAAGTGGGGATCATGGCTAGAGTGTTGGTGTTGGTATGGGGTACACACTGCTACTTGAGGGTGATGTACCTGGTATATATGAGGGATTGGCTATGAAAGAAAAAGTTATTAGAAAAATAATCATAAGTATAACAAAAAAATGCTCATCTTAAGTGGTATACCAGACAATCCTGCCTGGTGCTCACATATCTCTCACAGGGGTTAGCACCTTCCATCTTAACTGCAGTGTCTCTGCAGTACTTTTCTTGTTACCTTCCTTTAGCCTTCTTGAAAAGCCATTGTCCCTCCTCATCTCTGGTGACAATCTTCTTGCATTTGGATCTTGCAATTTGGGATTCTTCAGCCTCCTCCAATAGTGTAGCTTCTCTCTCTAGCACCTCATTCTAGAGTTGTTGGATATACTACAATGCTCTTTTCTTCTTCTTCTTCTCCTCCATAATCCTCTGCCTCTCAGCTTCCTTCCTAGCTTTCTCCTCCACTTTTTTTCTTGCTTTCTGAACTACATGCTTAGCCCAATATAACTTTGCCACTTCTTCCAGTTAGACCAGGAGCCACTGCTCCTCCTTGTGCCTCCACTGCATCTCCTGTTACTGCTTTTCTAAGATTTCAGCATCATTTTGTGAAGTGTCAGAGTGGGTGGGGGAAGACATGATAATATAGAAACAAGAGCAAAAAAACTTTCTTTTCTATTTATGTATTGTTGATCTAGATACCATCACAGAATCTTTGGATAAACCCAATAAGACTTCGAAGGCTTAGTTCTAAGGGGGGAATACTGTCATATGCAAGCCCACCCATCTGAAAGTTACATTCTTGTGGTGATATCATCTCTAAATTATACAAGCCTGTCTTCTACAGTAGCCACCTTTTTTGCAACACGTCTTATGGCAGTGCTGCAATTCTCTGGGTATTTCATCTTTTATGGTGGAGATACTTTTATTTAACTTGGTCTTCCATGACGGAATTACCCCTGTCAGTGTCTCAACATTGAAACCTCTGCTTAGGATATAGGAGTTTTACCATTGAAACTCTGAGCATCTTCTATACTATCCATTTGTATATAAGACTAGTAGTTACACTATAATTTGCTAGTCTGATAATTGACAAAGATAATTCTTATTGAACTCAATCTCTAGTATTCAATGGCAATACACCAAATCAGCACTCACTCCTATCTCAGACTTTTTTCCATCATCTGAAGTTGCAACCATGCAGCAGACAGATGGTGCAGTACATAAGCTGAAGCTAAGGTCATTCTACAAGTCTGCTCATCTCTGAGTCCATTCTGTGGACTTCTACCCCAGTGTGAACTGTACCTGACATTATGCCACTGTTATTACCAGAGACTTTTCAATTGGATTCAAAATTCTATCTTCATTTGAGAACAAGATAAACTTATTTCATTTCAGAAATTGTATACTTTAGTAATAATCATTGATTATTGCTACTAGAAATATGACTACAAATGCTATTGTGTTAGATAGACAGAAAAGAAGACTCTTAAGTCTCATTTCCAAAAGCAAGATAAGGCTTTCTCTGCTGGCAATACTGTAGTCTTCTAGAACAAAGAAAATATATCTCTAGTGGCTTCATCTGCTAAATCATCTCCTTCTAATGCATTGTCCACCACTTCCAAGAAACAATCTAATTCTAATTCTCCATAGATAGATCTCTTTTCCAAGTTGGCTAACAATAGTAAGTTGATTAGTAATGAGTACAAGAAGTATCTTGAAAACAATTTGTGTCTCTGTTATAGTGTAAGAGACCATAAGTTGGACTTCTATCCCAAGAAGTAGACCACAGTTACTCCAAAAGGCTATAGTGTTTTAGCAGCTTTTTCTGAGAAACCCTCAGAAAAATAGAGAGCAATCTTCAGAACTTCATACAGATTAAGAGTTATATTAAACTTCTCTGTGTAGCAACAAGTCCTATCTGACTCAATACATCTACTCTTTCTGATTCTCACTCTCTTTGTGTCTTTCTTACTTCTCTCTTAATCTTTGGTCAGGATTATCTTAATAAAATCCCATTCTGAGCTCTAGTTGATTCTAGGTCTACTTATTGCTTTGTAGACTTTTAAATTTGTGGATACTTACCACTTGAAGACATCTGCAACCACTCTGATTGCTCTTTGCTTGTTTAATAGTTCATCAAATGACACTATTTCCAAAATTGTTAACTTGCCCATAATATTCACTACTAGTGATTGTATGAATCTGGACTTTTATGTTACTTTGCTTGATTTTTCCTGCTCCTTGGTCCTTAGATATAACTGGCTCACATGATACAATCTACTGATTGACTGGATAAATGGGTTGATAAACTTCTGTCCATCTTTGCAGGAAAATCTTACTCTATCTTGTATTGTAGCTAATATCCTATTGAAATTTCTGTCATCTCCTGACATCTCTCTGCAATCATCAGATTTTGTGGTTTTCATATCTATTTCTGAGTAATCTAACATCACTATTATTGGTGCTGTAGCATTCATGCATATATCAAAACTCAAGATTAAAATTCTTGCTACTCATTGTTCTTATGACCTTCAAATCAATCTGGAAAAAGGTACTCAACCTCTGGTTGGCCTTATATACTCTCTTTTAGCATCTGAACAAGAGGTTCTAAAGTAATTCATTGAGGAAAATCTTAATATGGGTTTTATCCAACCAATCTCCTCTTCACATAGTATACTGATCTTATTCATCAAGAAGAAAAATGGTTCATTATACCTTTATGTTGACTTTTACAGTCTTAACTGTATTTCTAAAAAAGATCACTATCCACTCCCACTTATCTCTGATCTACTGGACTCACCTTATAAAGCTCAAGTATATAAAAAGATAGATCTTTGTCATGCTTACCACTTGGTACACATAGTTGACAGTGATGAATAGAAGATTGCTTTTAAAATATATTATAGATCATTCAAGTGGTTTGTTATGCTTTTTGGTCTTACTAATACTTCCATGGCCTTCTAGCAATTCATAAACAATCTTTTCTCCAACCTTTTGGATGCTTGTGTCATGATATATCTGGGTGATATACTCATTCACTCAAATAACATATACAAACATCACTGGCATGTTAAGAAAGTACTCAAGTGCCTCTGCAAGGCTAATCTTTATGCTAAAGCAGAGAAATGTGAATTTTACTCTAAGTTAGTAAAGTATCTAGAATATATCTTTTCTTCTTTTGGTCTTATCATGTTTGATAATAAAGTAAAGATTATTCAAGACTAGCTGGGGCCCAAGAAAGTCAAGAATATTCAATCCTTCTTAGATTTTGCTAAATTTTATTGCTAGTTCATCTTCAATTACTCAGGCATTATCATTTCATTGACACATCTCATCCAAAAGGACATTCCTTGGAAGTTTGATTCCTTCTATTGTGACACTTTCAACTTTTTCAAGAAAGCATTTACCTCTGCTCCTATTCTCATATATTGAATTCCTGATGCTCAACTTATTGTAGAAACTGATGCTTTAGACTATACTCTTGCTATAATTCTTTCTATTGTAAATGAAGAAAATAAATTCATTCAGTCATTTTTCACTCCTATACTTTTATTATAGTGGAGTTAAACTATGACATACATGACAAGGAATTACTTACTATCTTTAAGGCTTTCAAGATTTGGCAATATTTCCTGGAGAGTCTGGCCTATTCTATCAATATTGTTATGGATCACAAAAATCTTGAGTACTTTTCTACTACCAAGATATTGACTTAGAGGTAAACATAGTGGTCTGAGTACCTCTCTCAGTTCAATCTTGTTATTAGGTTCTGCCCTAGTTGTCTTGGCACCAAACCAGATACTCTCACTAAATAGTAGACATTTATCTTAAAGGAGGGAATACTAGCTATACCACAGTCAACTGCCATAACTTCAAACCAATCTTTACTCAAGAATAACTTACAGCCCCTGTATAAGCTACTGTTCTTCTCTTTTCTTCTCTTCATATAGCTACAGTTGTTGATCTAAACACTTTATACTGAGATATCCTTTCAGTTTTTCTTAGTTACCCAATTGCTATAAAACATATCTTTGTAGATAGCCAATAGTCTACAGACCCCAATGGTTTTCTCTACCTTGATAATGGAATTTATGTACTATTCACTAGTAATCTCTGTATATATGTTCTCTAGTATAACCATAATTATATTCTTGCTGGCTACTTCAGTTAAAATAAAACACTGGAACTTATTTACTGCAGATATTCCTGGCCTAGCATTTGCACTGATATACAACAATTTTACAAGTCTTGTATCACTTGTATGTAATCTAAGCTACAATGTTACAAGTCCTATGAATCTCTCAAACAACTCCCTATTTCTGAACAACTATAGAATTCTATTTCTATAGACTTCATCAAGAAACTTCCATTATTTTCCAGGTTTGGCATTATCTTGGTCATAGTTAACTGGCTTACTAAGCAAGTAATATTTATCCCTGTTCATGATACCATTATATCTGTGGACCTAGTACATTTGTTTATCTTCTATTGTTAAAAATAAAAGTAGCAGACTTAATTTTCTTTTCTTTTCTATTTTCATTTTCCTTTTGATTTATTTTCTATTTTTCTATTTTTAGAACTTAGGATTAGGGTTAGAGTGACAAGATTATGCAGTCACATCAGATGATACAGTCACAAGTCACATTATTCATAGAAGAACATAGAAGGTTCTAGAAAAGATAATGGTAGGTTAGAAGTAACTAGCATGGACCATATGGATTTAGTATATAAGATAGACTATCTTGTACAGAGTTCTCTATCGAGTTCTCTTGTGTAAACCCTATACAAGATTCTTTCTCTTGATCAGCTCTAAGGTCTTAAGTTTGTAATATCTATGTGTTTTCCAAACATAGCATTTCTTCCTATATTATCTCTAATAGAGGTTTGGAGTTTGTATCAAACTTTTTCCATTCTTTAAACACTGCTCTGAATATGTGACTTCACTTCACTTCAGGTTATCACTCTGAAAGTGATAGACAAATTGAATATACAAACTAAACCCTCAAGTAATACCTCTATGTATATTGTAATTACCAGCAAGACAACTAGTCTGAACTTCTATCTCTTATGGAGTTTGCTTATAACAATACTTCAAGTGCTACTACTAGTATCTCCCCATTCTTTGCTAATAAGGAATATTATCTAAAAATTACTATTCATCCTAAATGTGATATTGTTTCCTTCCAAGTTTGTAATTTTGCTATAGGTCTCAATAAATTATAGAGTATTCTCAAAGCTGAAATTTCTGTGGCCCAACAGTATTATTAGAAATCTACTAATATATGACATTTCCTCACATCTGATTTTAAAGTAGGTAACAAAGTCTTTATCAAGGCTTAGTTCTTCAAAACTACTTGGCCTTCAAAAAAGCTCTCTAAAAAGTATCTCAGACCTTATAAAATCATTTTCCAGCCTGGTACACTATTGTTCATCCTTTGCTTTCCAGAGTCTATATACTCTATTTATCCAATTTTCTATATGTTTAAGCTTAAACACATCATATCTGACTCTTTTCCTGAGAGAATACAACTAGTCCCTATATTAGTTATAATTGATGGAGAACTTGAGTATAAAATTTCTTAGATAGTGGACTCCAAAATTGATTGCTGATGGGTATGCAAGCTCTTGTACAAGATAATTTGGCTAGGGTATGAAGATATCAAAAATGATTCTAAGTGAATTTCTGTATTTAAGCTTACCCATACTACTGACTTGATATCTGACTTTTATATCACATATTCCACTAAGCCTGGTCTACTTCTGTTGTTTTGATCATGTTATTGCACTTGTCTTCTATCTCTATACACTTCTAATGGTAATTGTTATTATTATTTTCCTAGTATATTTTATCTGCTTATTTTATTTAATCTTATTTCTATATATTTTTTATAGGATTTCTTTCCAAACTTTAATTTTCATTTCTGTTTCCTAACCATATTAATTTTTTACTTATATAGTATAGACATAATAAAAACCAAGATTAAAATTTAAAGTAATACACAAAACAAAACCATATTCTAGTAGAAGGTAGATAACAGAGTTTCTTTCACTACCCCCTTTTAACCATCTTTGGACCCCTTCTCATTGTTTCTATCTTCTTATTTACTTTCTTTGTTGTTACTGTATAGATTCTTCTTCAAACTTTGTTTCCAATTGACTATAGCCCTAATCCTTGCTAATTGGTCCATATTTCTCTCCTGGTCCTTCACTAAGTTCTGTAAGGACTTCCTGATACCCTAATACTCTTCAATGAGATCTTAGAGTACCTTTTCAATAGTATTTAAAACTTCACCATAGGTAGAGATTATTACTGGAGAATTAGTATTGGTGTGTAGGATATACTACTGCTTAAGAGTGATACATCCAGTGTATACAAGAAAACAACTATAAGAATGAAAAATATTAATAGAGATAAAAGAAATAAAAAATTTTGTACTCATCTTGAGTTGTGCACCAAACAATCTTGTCTGATATATATATATCTCTTATAGGGATTATCTCCTCCCATCTTGACCACAGTATTCTCATGGTACTTTCTTGGTTTCTTTCCTTTTATTTTTTTAGAAAGTTATTGTCTTGTCTCATCTTCTGAGGAGATGTTGGTAATTTCCTTGCATTTAGATTCTGTGACCTAAAAAGCTTCAGTATTCCTTAAAAGGGTAGCATAGTATTCTTGGCCAAGACTTTGTCCTGGAGTTGTTTCAAATACTCTAACTGCTTTTTTTTCTCCTTCTCCTCTACAAGCCTCTGCTTCTAAATCTTCTCTTATGTCTTGGTCTCAGCAATTCTTCTTGCTTTTTATATAGCTTGTTCTATACAGTGAGCTTCAGCTATCTCTTTTAGATATGCTTGGAGTTATTTTTTCTCTTTATGCTATTGCTACATCTCCTGGTATTACTATTCAAGCATTTTTGCATTGGTTTGGAATATATTAGAGAGCAAAGGTAAAAATATAATGATAACAGGGAAAAAGACAAAACAATTTTCTCTCTATTTATATATTGTTGATCCAGGCATTATCATAGGTTTTTTGGATAAACTTAATATAACTTCAAAGGCTCAGTTCTAAGAGAGGAATACTGTCATATATCAAGTCTATTCATTCTGAAGATATATCTCCACAGTAATGCTACCTCCTCAATATCCATGAAACAAGTCTGTTCTCCATAACAGCTATTCTTTTCACAACATGTTCCAGTAACAGTAATGTAACAATCTATATATTCAGTCTTCTATGATAGAGATATTCTTATTAAACTTAGTCTTCTATAGTAGGGTTCTACTATTTTACTTCTGTGTATTTTACTACTAAAACCTCTACTTGGGGCAATAGGGGTTATACACTGAAACCCTGAGTATCTCCTATATCTCTTATATTATGACTCAAAGACCTTAGGATTGGTCAATAAGAAGAACCTTATATTAGGGTTAATTGTCATATCCCAAACTCCGAAACATGTCCAAGACATGTTTAACTTCAATACGACATCAAATCCCCGCGGATATTTGGTCTTATTTGTGTCCAAAACTCCGTTGGTAGTTTGGTACTTTATAATGGACTTACTTCCACCAAAAGTCCGCGGTTATTTCACTTTATTTGAGTCAAAATCTGCAGTCATATTCATCTGTATCCATTGCCTAATTATCTCCTTCAAACTCCGCAAATTTACTCGGAATTTACGTGGAGTTTTCCCCTCTTTAAATCTGAACTCCTATATAGTGTTTCACTAATGAAACACTTGCTCGGAGATCTGTTTTAGTTACTCCTTTTGTTATTTTATGTATTTAAGGCTAGTGACCCCTTTGTAGTAGCTAGCCTGATAATCGACTAAAATTTGACACTCAATCTCCAGTGTCAATGGTGATACGCTTTACTCCCCTCCTTATAACTCCTTACAAGACCAATCTCTGAAATTGCAACCACGCGGCTTGTAGAAGGCACAACACATAAGTTGAGGCCAAGGTCGTTCTGGAAAGTCCGCATCACCGAGCTTATTGCAGGAGTTTCTACACTCTGTGCATGACCGAGCCAACTCTGCGGACTTTCATCCTCAAGTGTGAGCTGCACCTAACATTAATACAAGAGAACTTAATAGAGAACTCTATACAAGATTGTTTACCTTATATACTAAACTATCATGGTCTATGCTACTACTTCTCTAGCCTACCCTAAACAACCATGTGTTTGCCTTAAGATCAACATATATTGCATATGTTATATAATATTATTCTTCTAGAACCTTTTATATTCTTTTCTGTGATCTTGTGCTTTGTGACTGTTACTGTGACCATGTCATCTGATGTGACTGATGTGTGACAGTATGATCATGATGTCACTCTAACCCTAACCTTAAATCCAAATAAAAGAAAAGGAAATTAAATAAAAAAGCTAGTGTTTAGGCTTCACATGTCTGATACATTGGCAGAAGAATTAGCAAGACTGTTTAGAGATAACATGTGGAAGCTACATAGATTACCAGAAAGTGTGGTTTCAGATCAAGAACCACAATTTGTAACAGAGTTAACAAGGGAGTTGAATAGAATATTAGGAATTGAGACTAAACTGTTGACATCTTTCTATCTACAAACAGATAGACAAATAGAAAGAATGAACTAGAAGTTAGAACAATATCTTCAGTTCTTTATAGATCACAGGCAAAAAAACTGGCTAGAATAGTTAGTATTAGTAGAATTTTCAGTCAATAACAAAGTATATTCAGCAACCAAAATATCTCTGTTTATGGTAAACTATGGTAGAGAGTTGAGAATGGGGACAGATATTAGAAGAAAAAGAAAAGTGAAGAAGATAACAGAGTTTGTGGAAAGAATGAAAAAGATATAAGAAGAAGCTAGAGCAGTGTTAAAGAAAGTATAGGAGAAAATAAAGCACCAAACAGATAGGAGAAGAAAAGAAGTAGAAGAACAGAAAAAGAAAGATAAGATGATGTTGAGTACAAAAAACTTAATATTCAAAGAACAGCCAGCAAGAAAGCTAGTGGATCAATATATTAGTTCATATATTATTGACAAGGTAGTTTCTACCAATGCAATCAAATTACAATTTCCTACTTTAATGAGAATTTATTCAGTAGTGAATGTATTACAAAATAAACTACTTACTTGTTTGTGATATCTAAACCTTGGATACACTCTCAGAGGTTTAGGAATGATTCAGAAGTTCAATAATGATGACAATAATGATAAAGATCAATACAGATGTCAATAATAATAAGGGATAATAATTAATAATAATTGATGTTGTTAAGTTTGAGGTCTAATTCTCAAATATAGAAGTATATATACAAAAGAGTAATAGTCCATGCACAAGCTATTTCCATCACATGATCAGAACTTGTATCTAATAGGGGCTGTTATCTGTCATAGCAGATGTCAGGCTAATTTTAAGAGATAACTAATTATGTTACTGCATTGATATGCTTATATCTCTATGAATACTTATTATTGAATGTACTATATATCATTAGAAATAATTTGATAAGTACTTTCCAATACAAGTTCAATTGTGTGAATTAATCTAGCCATTCATAAGATATCAGCTAACAAAGCTTTTACAGATACTGATGGTCTAATATCTCAGTTGTTTGTTGTTGCTTTTATATATTATGTGTGGATGGCCCTTATTTGGGGCTTTCCAATATAACTTAGTTTGTAAAAATTGGTTCACTTGTTGTAAAAATATAAGCTAAATGAAGTTTGTGACAAAATATTAGTTGAGTAGTAATATAGGGAACAAGTAAGGGAACAAAAGAAAATACAAGGAGTAGTGAAGTATCTAGTGTGGTAGAAAGAATTTATGGTAGAACATAGCACTTGAAAAAAGGAAAAGGACTTAGAGAACACAAAAGAAGTAGTAGCTAAGTTTGAGAGAAGAATAAACATAGAAGTAAGATAACAAGAGAAATTAGATCTGAAAGAGGAAAGAGATTTTAGAAGGAAGGAGTTATCTGAAAAGTATATAGCAAAGATGTTGTATAGATAAGATAATAGAAAGTTTAAAGCAGAATATTTAAGAAAGTGAGAGAGAAACTAGCACAAATGGAAGTTAGTTTTTTCAGAGAAAAAAACCTTGAAGGGAGGGTAATGTCAGAGTTGAAGATAGTAGACTTAACATTTTTTTATTTTTTTATCTTCTATTTTATTTTATTTTACCTTTTTTTTTACTTTTGAACTTAGATAATTAGGGGTTAGTATAACATTATATGTGACTGTCACAAACTGTCACATATTGGTCACATGTTACATAATACTGTTACAGTCACAAGTCACAAGATCATATATTATAAAGAACATCATAGAAGATTTTAGAATAAGTAACATTATATAGTATATATTAACCTTAAGGAAAACACATGGCTTTTAGATGAGGCTAAGTTAGTGTAGCATGAAACAGTAGCCTAGTATATATAAGATAGACAACTTTGTACTTGGAACTCCATTAAGTTTTCTTGTATTAATTCTAATATAAAGTTTTTTCTTTCATTTAACTCTTTAGGCTTAAGTTTGTAATATTTGGCAACTGAGATCTGTAGTGTTGGAAGAAACAGAATACATAGCAGTATAGTGTAGTATGGATAACTGACAACCACTTATTTATAGTGAATACTATAATAAAGAGCTAAGAGAATACAAGTAACAATAAAAAATAAGTAATATTGGTAGCGATTCAACTTATATAAAAATTTTACATTGACTACCTAATTAGTACTAATTATTGTGGACCTAATGCTTAGTAAGCAGAATGCTTTGCAACACTCACCCTCACTTAAAACATTAGCTATTAAGTGATAGAAGTAGAAGTGGATAGGTTTAGAGTATTTCCAAGCTAAGAGATAAATGGAAATAAGTAAACAAGACTTGACCTGTTATAGTATACTTAGACACTAACATTTTTCTTTTTATTTTATCTATTTTTCTTAATTTTATATTTTTTTCTTTTTCTTTTTATTGACAATAAAGAGGCATGTGACTGTGGTCACATGACATATCACATGATGTGAGGTCATAGGCCTAGAGCAGACTAGAGTAGACTAGATGAATGATGTTAGGGAATATGTTAACAGCATATTTATCTCATGATATATATATAGTGTACTTATGGACAATATATAGACTTTAGAGCAAGGTGAATTAGTATTAGCATGGACCACCTGTAATTTATATAAATAAGGTAGCAATCTAGCAGAGACTCCTTGTTGAGTTCTCTTATGATCCCCACTTAATATCCTGCTAAGAGATTTATTGATTATATTACTATTGGTCATTGTGACTAGTGGTTGCTACAACATGATCAAGATTTTGGTCAGAATATTAGTAGAATTCTTTTGACTATCAATATAATATGGTTTAATTTGTTTGTTCTCAATTAAATTTTTTAATATATTTGGAGCACTTCTTTTGTATAGAATTAGACTCTTAAAAAAGTAAGCTAAGACTATAACTATAAATATAAGAGATTGGAACATTAAAACTAATCTTATTGAGAAGTTTTCTTATTTAGATGAGCTAATGGCTATAATCAGAAAAAGTTATATATTCAGCCTTAGTTAAAGATAAAACTATTGTTTTTTACTAGTAGCTCATCCAGAATGTTACTTCATAAGCTATGAGAGTAAGATAATCAGTCATAGATTTACATGATTCTGAATCTTATGCCTAGTCTAAACTAGAGTGTACTATAACAGACTTATTACTGAGTTCATTATAGATTATCTAATACTTGCAAGTATTAAGCAAATACTTATAGAGATTTTCCATTTGCTGAACAAGTTTGACTATAACAAATCCTATATCAGAATGTGTGCCAATTATTAAATACATCATAGATCCAACTAGTTACTAGTACTTTTGATAGAAACTAGGGTTGCACTGCTTTATTATTGGGTTTAAATATATAGTCTAATGACAGTAGAATACTTGTTGGATTGGTTACTATATTGAAGTGTGCTAGAACTTTGTTCAAGTACTCAGATTAGTCTATAAAGATATTTTACAGCTTATGTACATCTCAGAGAACTCTTTGGTTTCTCTAAGGTCACAATATTCCTATTTTATTATGAATTTTTGCTTCAACTTTAAGAGAAAAAGGAAATCTTTTGAATTTATGAAGCAAATATTATTGATATAGATAATTGCTATAACAAGCTCTCTAGTATTTTCATCAATGAAGTAATTACACACTAGCATCAAATTTACATTGCTTAAATCCTAGAGCTAACATTGACTTAGTTATAGTTTACTACCAAGATAAGCTAGCTTGCTTAAGGTCATACAATATTTTATGGAGTTGCTAGACTTTCTTTTTTTTACTAGGTAGCCTGAAACCTTCAGACTGCTCTATATAGATTTTTCTTATCCAGATCACTATATAAATAGGCAGTTTTTACATCAACACTATAGATAATCCAATCTTTAATGGCAGCAATAGTTAGAAATAGTGTTCTGTCTCATAGTAGACAACTAGAGAGAATAATTTATCAAAGTTAATTTCTTTAATCTGAGAAAATCCTTTTGCAACAAGTTGAGATCTATAATAATCATCAGACTTAATATTAAACTCCTAGTGATTCTTAATTATCTCTTATCTCTTAGGAAGGTTTACAACTTTATAGATATTTCTATCTTTAAGTGATTTCAGCTTTTTAAGTTAGAACTCAAGCTACTTCTTTTGAATGTTGGCTGGTAATTTAGCAATATCTCTAAGGTTTTTGGGAATTGAACAAGACTTTATTATATATTGTTATGATTAATGCCTCATACTTTACAAATATTTATCTTATAGTTATTTTGACTTGAACATATATTAGGGTTTGTTTCACTTTTGATTCATATCTATCATGCCTTGTATAATCCTTATGTATTATCAGTCAGCACTTCATATAGTAGGAAAGGTTTCCTTATATTCTCCTTATGTTTTCCTTATTATTTTCTCAGGGATATCTTTTCTATTTCTTATGGTTATAGTTGTAGATATAGTCTTGTATCCTTACACTTTACCAATTTATCATCTCCTTCACTCTTACTCAAGCCTTGCCTAAGTTATAATCTGAGCCAAGCTTAAAATTATAATATATTATGCTAAGAGAAAGTAAATTTCCTCTACTTTCTCTTCTCTTATAAGATATGCCAAGTAATTAGTGATAGCTGGTTCAACTGATTTACCTGCAGAAGGTAGAGTATTTATTTTACTCCAATTATTATTAACAATGATTAGATATTGGCTTTCTTACTAGATATTATATAAGATTCTATTTATTTTAATAATATTATCAAATAAGTTATATAAGTAATCAACTCTGTTTATTCTTATTATTCTAGACAGTGAATTGTTAGAAAATTATTGTATATTCTGATGATTCCTTTATAATTTCTGATAAGTATTTTCAAACATATTGCATATTATATTAGGGTTGGAAAATCTCTTTCTTTATCATATCCCAGACTCCAAAACATATCTAAGACATGTCTGACTTCAATATAACATCAAATTCCCATGGTTATTTGGCTTTATTTGTGCCCAAAACTTTGTTGGTAGTTTGGTACTTTATAATAGACTTAATCCCATCAAAATTCTGCAGTTGTTTGGCTTTATTTGAGTCAAAATCTATGATTATCTTTATTTGCTTTTATTGCCTAATTATCTCCTTCAAACTCTGTAAAATTACTCAGATTTTACCTAGAGTTTTCTTCTCTCCAAATCTAAACTCCTATTTAGTGTTTCATTACTGAAATACTTGCTCAGAGATCTGTTTTAATTACTCCTTTTGTTATTTTATATATTTAAGACTGGTAATTACTTTGTAATAGCCAGCCTAATAATCAACTGAAGTTGATGCCAAACCTCCAGTATTAATAACAATGTACTTTACTCCTCTCCTTATAACTTCTTATAAGGCCATTCTCTGAAATTGTGACCACACAGCTTGTAAGAGGTATAACACATAAGTTGAGGCCAAGGTCATTTGGACAAGCCTACATCACCAAGCTCATTACATGGAGTTTTTATACTCTGTGTATTTCCAAGCTAACTCTACAGTTTTCTATCTTCAAGTATGAAATACACTTAATACTCTTGGCTACTATAAAGGATTTCACAGAATGTTAATAGAATGTTCTTGTTCTTTATAGATATTTTCTTCTTTAAAGAGTATCTGAGTTTAATGCTTAGATCTCTTTAATTTAGAATTTTGTGGTATTTGTAGAGCAGGTTGCATCTTAATATCAAAGTCAACATCATCATCTTTTTAATCTCTACTATGAGCTTTCTAGACCTTGGGGTAAGTAAGAGAAATGAAAATGAGAGGGTGAAAGAAAATAAGTAAGAGAATTGTTTTGAATAAAAGGAATAGATATGTGTAGAATAGATACTGGAGTAGGTTTATTTTTTCTAGAAGGGCCAGGCACTAATAACTCTATCTCTGGACTTATTTTGTTCAATAACTTATTGTACAATTTATACTCTTTTGTATAAGAGTCAGTACACTTGGAAAAAAGTTCCTTGTCAAAGATAGCATATGTGGAACAGAAAATGATATTTTCTTATATATAGTGTATAAAGCAATAACTATTGTTCTTATACCCAATGAATATCATCAATTTAGAATGTGGTGCAAGTTGATTAGCACAAACTTTACTGGGGAGAAACATATAGACTTTACAGCCAAAGACATGGAAGTGTGATGTTTTGGGTTTATTACCCAAGAAAATCTTCTAAGGTGTTTTATATTTAAGATATCTAACAAGTATGCAATTATATACATAAGCTGCAACTGCAATTGCAAACTTCTACTAGAAATCTGGTAAACATGCTTTAAGTCATATTGACTGTGCTGTTACACTAAAAAATGCTTTTTATGAAAGTACATATTCTCATAGGGTTTTTAAGTATGTAAGACTCCTTTAAAGACATTAGCAAGAAGACTTTGTACTGTAGAGATAAGAAATGCCACTCTACTTATAAAAGACTAGCTATGAAGTACAAATACTTGTGAGAATACTTTACATAGTTACAAATGTTTAGACAGTTGGATAAGGTAGGAACAGAATAAAATGAGTACTCATAAGTAGGAAGCAATTATCAGTTTGATGTTAGGTTGTAAATGAAGAGATAACCATGTACTTACAAGACCTCAGAGAGCTTTCTTATAGTTTCAGTCTCTTTTTACTAGTTTCATTCTCTGTATTTTTAGGCTAATACATAAGCCATGAGTAAAGAGGAGTAAGAAAGAGAACTCCCATCTAAATTCCCCCACTAGAGAGCAGTTTTAACTCTTATTTTATTAAGTGAACATTGTTAGTATTTGATATTACTTTCAGACAAGTTTTAGAGAGTTTTAGTAGTCTAAGAAAGGCTGGTGATATGAGTATGAGTTGATATCTTCAGTTGTAAGGTTTGACTTGAGGGGTGTCTTTGGGATACATTATCTAGGATAGATAGTATTGTTAGAAGCTCTGAAGAAGCTTTGCAATCTATTCACTAGATTTTTCAAAGGAGCTTGTTACACAGTATAAGGTTCACTATTCAGGAGTGTGTTAGTTAGAGAAAGTATTCATGAGCAGATGTTATTCATATATTCTAATATCTTTCCTAACTTTATTCTTTTGCATTCATAAGATGTTATAGTACGAGAGTGTGGACAGACTTTAGGGTTAGGATTAGTGGACAGATATAGGACAGTAGTATATTATTAGTCTACAATGGACAAAGGGATAGGAGATAGGCATGTGATCTAGAAGTCATGTGACAGAGGCTAGAACGGTCTGGAAGGATCAGGAAGAGTCTAGAAGGAGTTAGGGTTAGGGATGATATCAAGGGACATGGGTTCCTCATAGTATACACATGGTATGCACATGTATAGTGGAGATTAAAGGTATGATATCAGGGCACATGTAGGAAGCATAGTGGCCTTATGGAAAACACATGTAGATGAGTAATAGAACATGAGGACGATACATGGACATTAAGGCAGAAGTAATATTGTTGTAGCATGGACCACATGTAATTTATATAAATGTCATATGCAAGTCCACCTGTCTGGAAACAATATCCCCACAGTGAAACCACTTCCGAACCATACAAGCCCGTCTTCCACAGTGGCCACCTTTCTCGCAACATATCTCATGGCAGTGCTGCAACTCTCCAGGTATTCTGTCTTCTATAACAGAAATACTCCTGTTCAACTCAGTCTTCCATGACGGAGTTAATCCTGTCAGTGTCTCAACACTGAAACTTCTGCTCGGGGTAATAGGGGTATTACTACTGAAACTCCGAGCATTTCCTATACTTTCCATTTGTATATAAGACTAGTAGTTACATTGTAATTCGCTAGTCTGATAATCGACAGAGATAAACTCTCATTGAACTCGATCTCCGGTGTTCAACAGCGACACACCAATCAGTACTCACTTCCACTTGGACTTTCCCTCCTTCATCTGAAGTTGCGACCACACGGCAGACAGATGGCGCAGCACATAAGCTGAAGCCAAGGTCGTTCCACAAGTTTGCTCATCTCTGAGTCCATTCTGCAGACTTCCACCCCGGTGTGAACCGCACCTAACAGTATTATCAGGCTGCCCTTCCTACAGTCGCATTCCGTTCCTTTTTGCAATGGCCTGAAGTTTAGGCCATGCACTCACTATAATGGTATCTTTCCATTTTCCTCTAGGCCCCTGACTAGGACCACTTTTTTGGTTGACTCTGGGTCTACTAATCCCTCTGTAGGCTCTGAACTCCCTTGTACTTATTTCTTGGCATTTCTGCCATCTCTGATATTGAACACTGTTGTTTGGGTGATTTTTTCACACTAACATTCTGGAAGCTGTTACTGTGCCTATTCTGGTGAATACATGAATCTGGACTTCCATGTCACTCTGCAAACTTGCCCTGCCTTTTGGTCTTGGATATCTGGCCCACCCAATTTGAAATCTATTTGATTTGCTAGGATTCAGGCCTAACATTTTTCTGTCCATCTTTGCAGGAGTTTTTTGCTCTATTCTTGTGCTGCAACCAATATACCATTGGTCACTTAGTCAAATCCTGACTTTCTCTCTGCTTCACCATCTTCTTGGATTTCCATATTCATCTCATTTCTGGACTTCCAAGTCAAGAAATCTCCAAGTGGTTAAATTACTATTCAGCACACTGGTTCCATCTATGTGTTGTATCTGTCAGGCCAACAACACTTCTATCCTGCTCTGTTCAACATTTTGTGGGAATACAAAATTCCAATAAACTCTGGAATTTTTGCTGTTCCTCTTCTGCTGGGTACTAGGAATTTTCTGTTACTTGGATAAAGTGACAGATAGAGTCCCAATTCCATTCTTATGTCCTCGAAGATGTTGGCCCTCTTATCCAACCAAAACTCCAACAATCTCCGGAGTTTTTTTGAGCATCTTCTGGGATATATCCTCAATTCTGCCTATGTGAGACTCTGGGATTTTTGTATACCTATTCTTCTTGGGTTTCCATACCCAAAACACAATTTGTTGGGTTTTCATACCCAATTAATTTTCTAAGTCACTCACTATCAGGTGCTACAAACTACAAAATCTTTCTTAGCTGACAAACTCTAAAGAAACTTTGGAAAACTTCAGATTTTTTTTGTTATTTTGTCAAACTCTTTGTTCTTGATTATCTCCTTTGGATCCGCTTCTTCTATGGTTATGCTCTACCCATCTTCCAAAGTTCATATTAAATCCTATAGGACTTTGAGGGCTCAGTCCTAAGGGGGGTATACTGTCATATCCCAAACTCCAAAACATGTCCAAGACATGTTTAACTTCAATATGACATCAAATCCCCGCGGATATTTGGTCTTATTTGTGTCCAAAACTCCATCAGTAGTTTGGTACTTTATAATGGACTTAATTCCACCAAAAGTCCGTGGTTATTTCGCTTTATTTGAGTCAAAATGCATGGTCATATTCATCTATATCCATTGACTAATTATCTCCTTCAAACTCCGCAAATTTACTTGGAATTTACATGGAGTTTTCCCCTCTTTAAATCTAAACTCTTATATAGTGTTTCACTAATGAAACACTCGCTCGGAGATCTGTTTTAGTTACTCCTTTTGTTATTTTATGTATTTAAGGCTAGTGACCTCTTTGTAGTAGCTAGCCTGATAATCAACTAAAAGTTGACACTAAATCTCCAGTGTCAATGGTGATGCGCTTTACTCCCCTCCTTATAACTCCTTACAAGACCAATCTCTGAAATTGCAACCACGCGGCTTGTAGGAGGCACAACACATAAGTTGAGGCCAAGGTCGTTCTGGCAAGTCCGCATCACTGAGCTCATTGCAGGAGTTTCTAAACTCTGTGCATGTCCGAGCCAACTCCGTGGACTTTCATCCTCAAGTGTAAGCCGCACCTAACAATAAATAGAGGAGCAATGCAGCAAGAGCTCCTTGTTGAGTTCTCTTGTAATTCCCCCACTCTTTACTTGATAGCCCATTGGAGAGCTTTGCTCATTGTGAGATCATTTGTTCTTGAGTGACGAGTGGTTACTACAACATAAGAGTCTTTTTAAGAGTTTTATGTGTTCTAATCTTATTTTATATTATTGTTTCTACACTTTCTTCTGATTTCTAAAGCTGATATTATTTCCTTTGAATTCTTTAGTGCACAGTTAAAGACTAGTGTTATATAGTTCTTATTGCACTCTAGTATAACCTTTTTTCTATTTAATTCCTATCAGTATCTTTTCAAGCAAGGTACAGTTTCATTGTTTAGTATGACCATTCTATTGGTGTACATGTAAAGTACTAGTCTCATAAATAATTTCTTGCTTTCTTAGAAAAGATTGTAATTCTGATATTATATATTCTCCCTCATTATCAGTGTACAACCTCTTTACAAGATGGAAAGTAGTATTTTTATGTTACTTTTGACTTAGATTTAGGGTTTTAGTATGACATCACATCTGTTACATAATCACATGACATATGAAAGATCATAGAAGTTTTTGGAACAAATGATATCATATAGTATAATAACAACATGTTGACCTTGTGAAAAGCATATGTACTTTAGGGTAGGATAGTTGTAGTGTGTATACAGACTATAGTTTGTAACATATAAGATAGACTAGTTTGTACTTAGAACTCCTAATCTAAAGTTGATTTTTTGTCTAAACTCTTTTAGACTTAAGACTATAATATATTTGACCACATTTAGAAAATTGACTTAATTGCTCCTGTAGCTTTGGACTTTCTGTACAGAAATGTAATATTATAATAGAAGAATAGTCATCAAGGAATATAATCACTCACTTGTACTTTGAATAAGACAAGGTAAATAGCTTAAGGAGATCTGAGTGAATCAATTATAAAAGCTTACTGGAGTAAAAAGAGTTCTTAGAAAAACTGCATTAGTATATTTTTTCAAGGATACAACTATAGCAGATATGTTTCTGTATTGGAAAATGAATCTTTTTTACATTTTTAATGTTGTTAAGGATATAACACATAACTTTATTAGAGGTATATTCAAAATAACAATGCAAAGTCTCAAAGTCTGGATATCTTATTGTAAGACTTACAAGATTGAGAATATTATGCTCAAGAATGCAAGTCTTCACAATCTGGATATTATCCAAAGGTTAAGAGTGGCTGATAGGATAGCATCACCAAACTTATCACAAAAAGTAGAACTACTTTTATTACCTTTTACTCTCAATCCAAACTGAAGAATTTGTTTAGTAGAGAAAAGGTGTATCTGTATGTTAGGGATACAATATACTGGCTATAGTTTTGACATAGCAACTTTAGTAGTCTCTTTCTCAGAATTAAAGATTTATGTTCAATCAGAACAGTGTTAGAAGCAACTATAAATAGTGGTGCTTTTGAGTTTACAGTCTCAACTTGACTATAGTTATCTAGAGTTATATTAACAAAGTTAGACTTCAATGGGGTAAAGTAGACAGAGGTACTAGAATATAAGAATCATTCATCTTCATAAAAGCTGCTATGAGGCACTTTTTTACCCTTACACAAAAAACACAGTGTTTTTTCACATTTAGAAAGATTTATAGTAATAGATAAGTTAGATAAAACAAATTTGTTTTGATTCAGAGCTATATGCATAATTAATTTCCTTTGAGACTACAAAGTCCTTTATTGTAGCCATCATATTAGTATAAGTGATTGCATTGTTACATTTAAGAACAGTTTACATAGATTAGATAAACTGAGTTAAGAAATTTAGTGAATCATCAATCTATAAGAAAAGAGGGATATCACAATTATTTCCATGGAGTCTCATATAAGGAGAATTAGGCTCAGCAATCTGAGAAGCAGGGTCTGAATTGTTATTAAATCTTAGAGTAAAGATAAAAGACAACTCTTATATTGAGTAATACAAGAGAACTTAATAGAGTTTCTGTTACAAACTAATTTACCTTATATACTATAGACTATGGTCTGTGTGCTCACTATAACTAATCTACCCTAAAGTTCATATACTCTCTATAAGACCAACATATCATTGTTATATATATAACTTTATCTGTTCCAAAACCTATTATAACCTTCTTTGTATCATATGATTGTGCAACCTGTAACTGTGACCACACTGTGGCAGATGTCACTCTTTTGTGACTTGTGTGACATCACATTATACTCTTTATCTAAGTCTAAAATAGAAATAAAAAATAAAATAAAAAAGAATAAAAAAGAAAACAAAATTACTATCTTCAACTTTGATACTGATTACTGGAAACTTAAAACATGACTGTTCTTTGGTAGTTGGAAAAGACTGACAATGAACTACATATTCTTATAAGAGTCTGTAAATAAGCTCAAAAAGCCTTAACATTAAGCTGGCCATATATGTTAGATACAGTCTATATCTTATTATCCAAGATCTAGAAGAAGCCTCTTGAATATTAAGATCCAAGTAAAGATGTGTTATCCAAGAATGTAGAAGTCAGAGCAGAATGATCTTTAGCTTCAGTATATATATTATACTTCTATAAGTTATACTAGTTATATATTTTGGACTGGAACTGGGGACTTTAGAAGGTGGCAAGACATATCATTGTTAGCACTGGAAGAGCAGTGCTAGTTTTAGTCAATTTTCAGAATGAAGAAATATAAAGCATTTAGTTGTCTTAAATATTGTACTCTATAACTAAGATAATATCTAAGAATCTATGGAGACAAGTATCTACTCTATGTATACTAAAAGTCCTTGGAATAGTGTTCAGAGTTCCATAAAGAGCAGAAGAAAGCTATTTGCTTGATTATAAAGTAATTAATCCTAGTTAGAGCTAGATTGATTCATATTAGAAGAGTAGTATAAACTAGAAGAGAGATATCTATTTTTACAAATGTTTGAGTAAAGTGGATATTAGTAAGCATTATCTGTGATGGGATCAGATAGGGTCAAATAGGTTTTGGTAGTATATAACAATATATTAACAAGTTGTCTGATAAAGTGAAATTAAAAATAGTTAAGACTTGGAAGTTTAGAAAGTTCTTTCTAGTTACTTCATTTACATTAGTAGTCTAAGGGAGTGCCAAAGCATTTAGCATATCTTCAGTAGTAAAAACAGCCTTAGAATTGGTAATGAGAGTAAGAGTTGATTTAATATGGATTTCTCAAAAGAGATAGTTAGTAGGACTAGTAAGCTTGGGAAGAGCAGTGACAAAGTTGACCATTGCTATTGATGAAGATAATTAACATGAATCAGAAAGCAAATATAGCCAGCTAGAGTACAAATGTTTAGCCCAACTAGTGATAAGCTATTAGTATATATAAGATACAAAGAGATTCTATAGATATAAAGTGATTTAGAATCAGCTTAATCTATAGCAGGCATAGAAGTAACAAGATGTCAGCTTACTAGTAGAGTTAGTCAAGTCCTTCTCATTAATAGAAAGTAGTCCAAAAAATGCTAACTAGAGATCAAGGCAACTAGAACTTATAATCTATTGGAAGAAACAGAATACACAGTAGTATAGTATAGTATGGACAACTGACAACAACTTATTTGTAGTGAATATTATAATAGAGAACTGAGAGAGTATGAGCAATAATAGAAGATGAGTAGTATTGGTAGTGATTCAGTCTATATGAAAATTTTACATTAACTATCTAATTAGTACTACTGATTGTGAACCTAACACTTATTAAGCAGAATGCTTTGCAACATATAGCAGACTCTTGGAAGGTATATGAGTAGCAACTTGTCCAGAATATGTAGGATATAGATAAGAAATAACTTTTGACTTTAGCTTATATACTATGTCTCTACCTATTATACTGGTTGTATATTTTGGAGGTTATACTTAAAAAGTATTATAATTACTACCTTATGTTTAACAGATGTTTGATTTATATCTAACATACATTGAGCATGTATTGGAGATTGTTTTATCTTTGACTGTACCTTGTATTCTTCTTATATATTATTAGTTAACATCTTATATAGTAATAGAGGTCTCCTCATGTTTTCTTTATATTTTCATCATTGTTTCTATAAGGATATCTTTACTATTTCTTATGATCAATAGGTATATATTTCTAAGTTGTAATCTGAGCCAAGCTTAGAATTATAATAAAGAGGTTGGATAGGATTATTCCAAAAGGTAGAGATATGTGTTATCACTAGCACTAAAAGATAATGTCAATTTTAGTCAAATTTCAGAATAAGACTTACAGTACTTATATACTAGATACTTTGTCTAAAATAATATCTAAGGAAATGGAAACTATAAGTAGTTATCCTAGGTTTGAGTTTTTATAATTCTTATGATTACTATCTTATGTTCAACAGATATTCACCTTATGTTTAACATGACTTGAATGTATGTTGAGGTTTGTTTCATCTTTGACTTATATTAACTGTGATCTACTGTATCTTACATTTTGCTCATGTACTATCAGTTAGTGTCTCATATAGTAGTAAAGAATTTCTCATGTTTTTCTTATTTTCTCCTTATGTATTACTCATAGACATCATACACTTTCCTCATAGTCTATAGGTATATATAGTAGTATATATAATCATATATCTTCATACTTTACTAATTGATTATTTTTCTTATCTTTTTTCAAGTCTTTGTCTAAGTTGTAATCTGATCTAAGCTTAGGATCATAATATTTGGTAAAGTATTGTTAAGCTCACCTTGTAAAAGAAGAGTATTATAGTTATATCACTGGAATATTATAATTGTTAGGCTATTGAAGAAACATTATGGTAGAGACTACAAACAGACAGAATAAATAGACATAGGCAAGAAACTATAAGTATTGAGACACTTAAAGAGATATTTGGATTATTGAGGATCACTGAAGAATATGTCTTAGATAAAAACAGAACTTGAGAATTAGTATTAGAAGATATGTTAACAGTACCAGGAGTACACAACAAAATAGCACAGATAGTTATACTGAAGAGTATTGTTAAGACTTAAGCTCAAGAGTTAGAGTGAAAGAATTATTCTTGTATTGGAGAACTCAATAGAGTTTTAAGTACAGAAGTGTCTATTTTATATATACTAGACTGTTGGTCTGTGCTATACTAAACCCAGCCTACCCTTAGGGCTATAGGTTTTCCTTAAGATCAACATATATAACATTATTTGTTTTAGAATTTTCTATGATATTTTATATAATACATAATTGTGTGATTGTTACATGTGTAATATCATATCATGTTGTGTGACAGTTTGTGACAGTCATATGTGATATTATGCTAACCTCTAACCTTAAGTCTAAAAAATAAAATAAAAAACAAAAAGAAAAATAAAATAGAAGAGAAAAATGAAAAAGGTTAAGTTTACCATCTTTAACTCTGACATTATTCTCTCTTTAAGGTTTCTTTTCCAGAGAAACTGACTTCTATTTTCACCAGTTTCTCTCCAACTTTCTCAAATATTCTGCTTCAAACTTTTTATTATCTCATCTATACAATATTTTTGCTATATACTTTTCTGGTAACTTTCCTCTCCTAAAGTCTCTTTTCTCTGCCATAATCAACTTTTCTTGTTGTCTTACTTCTGTATTCATTCTTTCTTCACTTTTTTAAATTCTCCTCTTTTTTCCAGATATCATGTTTCACTATCAGTTCTTTTGACTGCACCAAATACTTCACAACTTCTTTTATTTTTCTTTTATTGCTTGTGTGATTATCAAACTTTGTGTCTAGTGGTTACCACAACAGTGGAGGTTGAAAAAATCCTAAATAAAACTCTCAGTAGGACATTAATGTGGGAATTACAAGAGAACTCAACAAGGAGTTCCTGCTGTATTGCTACCCTATTTATATAAGTTACATATGGTCCATGCTACAAATAATTAATTCTGCCCTAATGTTTATGTATCATCCATGAGTACACCATATGTACACTATGAGGTAGACATGTTGTTGACATACTTCTTGACATCATTTATCTAGTCCATTTTAGTCTGCTCTAGGCCTATGATCTCACATCATGTGATATGTCATGTGACTACAGTCATGTGCCTCTTCATTGTCAATAAAAAGAAAAGAAAAAGAAAAATCAAAAGAAAAGAAATACAAAATCAAGAAAAATAGATAAAAGGAAAAGAAAAATGTTAGTGTCCAAGCACACTATAACATCTACTGGTTTTACTTCTTCTACTTGCTCTCTGTACTGCACTACTTAACTGACATTTATAACTAGATGAATTCTCATTGAAGTTAGCAGTTATAATTTGACTACATTAGTAGAAACTACTTTATTAATAATATATGAACTGACATATTTACTAATTTCTTTGCTGGTCTTTCTTTAAATACCAAGTCTTTTGTACTTAACATTACTTTATCTTCTTCTATTCCTTAGTTTTCTTGCTTTCTTTATTTGTCTGTTGTTTTATCTTTTTCTGAACCTTTTTTAACATCACCTCAGCTTCCTCTAATACTTTCTTCATTCTCTCAGCAAACTCTGTTGCCTTTTCTACTTTTTCTTTTCTCCTAATATCTATTCCCATTCTTAACTCTCTATTATAATTTACTATAAATGAAGATACCTTAGTTACTGAATATACTTTATTGTTGACCACAAATTCTGCTGATAATAGCTATTCTGGCCAGTCCTTTTGTTTATAATCCATGAAGAATCTGAAATACTATTCCAACTTCTGATTTATTTGTTCTGTTTGTCCATTTGTTTGTAGATAGAAAGACATTGACAATTTTGTTTTGATCCTCAGTATTCTATTTAATTTCTTTATTAACTCTACTGCAAACTATAGCCCTCTATCCAACATCACACTTTCTGGTAATTTATATAACTTCCACATATTATCTCTCAACAATCTTGCTAATCCTTCCACTGATGTTTTCTCTGTTGTTGCCACAAAATATGCCATCTTGAACAACCTATTGCAGACTACTAGGATTATATCCTTTCTAGCTACTAATGGCAACTTAGTTATAAAGTTAATTATCAAGTGTATCCACAGTTTCTCTGATATCTCATTCAACTTCAAGTTTCCCACTGGTAATTTTGTCCTATTCTTTATTCTTTAGCACATTTTACAACTCTCTACATACTTCTCTACATCTTTTGTCACTCCTAACCACTAATATTACCAAATCCATCATCTTCTACCTTCTTCTATATTCAGCTGCTGGTATATCATGATGTAACAGGATTATTTCTATTCTTAGCTCCTTATTCTTTGGTACATAAACCCTTTCTTTCTTAATACCAAATTTCTCTTTATTTTCCATTCATCTCCTTTCAATATTTTGACTTTTACCTTCTTCATCTCTTCTACTACTTTAACTACTTTTCATCTTTATCCTTAGCTATTTTGATTTGTATATTATTATACCCCCATCATAAATCTAACTCAGTAAATACTTTCTTTATATCTATATTCTCTATGATATCAGAAATTAGAGATAAGGGGTAATTATTTTTTTCTAATATATCTACTTCAAATCCTTCTATTACTACTTCTGCTAAACTACAAATCTACTCCTCTTTAATTAGTTTCTGATTTTCATTTCCTTTTTTACTCCTATTTTCTAGTCTAGTCTCCTACGTCCATCTGCTTTCCCTATTTTTGTTTCTGGAACATGTTTCAAAGTGAAATCAAATCTTGACAGGTATTATACATAATATGTTTGTCTTCTGTTCAATATTTGTGCTTTCATGAAATATTCTAAATTCTTATGATCTGTCCAGATCTTAAACTTGAACTTAGTATCTTCTAATAAATATCTCTAGTTTTCCAACCTCCTTATTACTACCAACATCTTCTTATTATGTATCTCATAATTTCTCTCTGTCTCATCGAGAGGTATATTACTGGTCTCTATTATCCATTCTCACATTCTATAAATAACATCCCTCTTGTCACATGGTCCAATCTACTTTTATTCTTATTTTTTTTATTTAAGTCTAGTGCTGCTAACACCAGTTCTTTTGTAAATCTCTTTTTTAACTCCCTAAACATCTTTTCTTGCCTCTTTATCTAATCCCACTTCTGATCTTTCCTTACCAAATTGTATAGCAGTCTAGCTATCACTACAAAATCTTTAATGAACTGTTGATGATAATTTGCTTGTCCTAAAAATTTCTATACATTTTTAACTCCTTTTGGAGTCAGCTAGTCTAATACTCCTTTCATCTATTCTTTCTCTATCTTGATTTCCTCTGGTCCAATTACTACTCCCAAAAATCATACTTTCTTCATTTTCTATTAACATTTCTCTAGTTTCACATACAAATCATTTTCTGCTAGTCTCTTTACTACCTCTTCTACTACTTCATCATGTACTTTCTCCTCTTCTATTCCTACAATTACATTGTCAATGAAGCTTGCCACTTTCCCAGTGTTAATCAAATTCTGTAGAATCTTGTTCATTATTATTTGAAATATTGCTGGAGAATTAGTCAGTCTAAAGAACATTACTATAGGTTTAAATGACTCTTTCAGAGTTGTGAATGCCACCTTCCACTTGTCTTCCTTCTTTATTTGTATATTATTGTAACCCCATCACAAGTTCAACTTTGTAAATACTT
>JAJOHK020000165.1:0-38086 GCA_022457215.2 Leucocoprinus gongylophorus
ATGCGGCAAGAGTGTTCACTGACATAGCGATTCCGCAGTGGTCTGTCCAGCACCACATCCTTCTCCGTGCTTGCATATAAATACATCCACAAAGATAACAATTATCTAGAGATGCATAAGCTTGGTTTGGTTCTGAGCACTTTATGTTGAATCCTTGTATGATTCCGTTGAATAAACATCCTGCTTATTCATACTCATAACTGTGATCAGCACAGCATGACTCAGCACTCACAATGCAATGAGCTGTTCAAGTGCCATCTATTTAAATCAACAATTTTTTACATGTATTATTTTTATTTTATTTTATTTTATTTTTCATTTCTTTCTTAATTGATAAGAGATATATGACCCCCTTCCCCTCAATCTGTCTTCTCTTGAGGGCCCTATTCTCAGGCCAAAGAATTCATGGAGATACTTAGGCTTCATCTTTGACAGAAAGTTATTGTTTTGATCTCACATCAATTTCTATGCCAACAAAGCCATATTGACTGTCAAATCTATTTGGCAATTCATCATAGGGTCTTATCCCTCAGCAAAAAAGGCTTTGATACAGAAGCTGTATTCTCTCCATCATATTATATGGTTTCCAACTTTGGTACTACAACAAAGCTCCTCTATCATACCCCATCAAGGATGCAATAAAGAGCAGCTATTTAGATTCTTGGCACTTTCCAAATGTCTTCTTCACTTGGTATTGAAGCTATCACTGGACTTATCACAAAATAAACTACTCACTTATTTGTGATATCTAAACCTTGGGTGTACTCTCAGAGGTTTAAGAGTGATTCAGAAGTTTAATAATGATGACAATGATGATTAAGATCAATATAAATAATAAAGGATAAAGATTGATGAAAATTGATGTTATTAAGTCCAAAGTCTAATCCTCAGACACAGAAGTACATATACAAAAGAGTAATGGTCCATACACAAGCTGTTGCCATCACATGATCAAAACTCATACCTGATGGGAGCTGTCATCTGTCATAGTAGCTGTCAGGCTAATTTTAGAAGATAACTAATTATATCACTACATTGATATGCTTATATCTCTACCAATACTTATTGCTTTGAAATGCATCATATATCATTGTAAACAAATTGATGAGCACTTTCCAACACAAGTTCAATCATGTGAATCTGTTTGGCCATTCATGAGATATTAGTAGACAAAGCTTTTACAGCTACTGATAGCCTGATATCTCAGTCATTCATTATCACTTTTGTATATTCCATATATGTGTAGATAGCCCTCAATTGGGGCTTTCCAGCACAACTTAGTTTGTAAAAATCAGTCTACTAGTTGTGGAGATACAAGCTGAATGAAGTTTGTAACAAGACTCATGCCTATTAAACTTCACCTTCAAAAACTCAGTAGAAGAGCTCAACTTAGAGTCTATTTCCTTCTGAGTAATCACATTCTCAGATTGCTCCTAGAATCTAACTCTTCTTCCAATTCTATTTCTCATTGTTTATTACTGAACAACCTTATGCACAAATAGCAATAGAAAATCAAAGGCCCTATCATTGATATGGACAACCATTATAATGAAGTCTTTCCTTCTTTTGACCCTTTTAACAAAGACTTTATATCTAGTCATTGATTAATAAACATTTTCCCAAACAGATTCTCTTTTCATATGACAAGAAAACAGAATGAAAATAGTCTAAAAGAACATATTCAATCTCTTGATAATATCACTCTCAACTTCTCCTTAGATCCCTCAAGTGTGCTTGTTGTCACTGATGCTAGCATTAAAAATCATGTTACTATGTCCATCTTGCACACCTATGTCCACAACAAACAGGTGGTCAAAACAATTTACCACATAATCAATGTTACAACTACTAAGGCTGAATCATTTACCATAAGATATTGTATAAACTAAGCTACCAATCTCTAGGGTATTAGGAAAATCATTATCATTACTGACTCCATTTATACTGTAAAGAAAATATTCAATTCCTTATTGCATCTATCTCAAATCCACACAGCTTTTATCTCTCACAAGTTAAGGAAGTTCTTTGAAATGAATATCAATAATATTATTGAATTTTGAGAATGCCCAAGTTGAAGCAATTGGGTCCTTTATAAAGCTATTGACAAGGAAACCAAGAAATTCCATCCTATTCCATTATTTTCATAGAAAACATTCTGAGACTTCAGTAAGAAAAATGAATGTGACTCACTTATCAACTAATAGAAGATGACTTTTCAAGCATCAGATGACAAAGAATGCCTTTTCTTAGGGTTAGTGGATGATAAAAATAACCTCCTGAAACTGTCTTATGCAAAAGGTAGAATATGGCTTAGACACTTCAGCCATTCAAACTTGCTATGTGCAAGAGCATTGAGAGCTATTGTCAACTATGTACTGACTGGCAAACACTGTTTAAGATTCTTCCTAAATAAGACTTTTCACTGTTTATGTGGGTCTTATCTGATCAAAACTAGACATCACATTTTACATGATTGCAAGTGTTTCAACAGCTACTGGAATCCAAGGAGAGATTCTATTAGCCATTTTATTTTGTTCTTAGAATTCAATAGTAGTGCTTTTTTTTCAGGGATAGTATTTGTCATATGCAAGTTCACTCATCTGGAAATTACATCTCCGCAGAGTAATCATACAAGCCTGCCTTCCACAGTGGCCACCTTTCTCACAACATGTCTTATGGTGGTGCTGCAATCCTCTGGGTATTCCGTCTTCTATGGCAGGGATACTCCTATTCAACTTGGTCTTCTATAATGGAATTACTCCTGTCAGTGTCTCAATACTGAAATCTCTGCTTGGGGTAATAGAGGTTTTACCACTAAAACCCCGAGTATCTCCTATACTTTCCATTTGTATATAAGACTAGTAATTACACTATAATTTGCTAGTCTGATAATCAATGAAGATAATCTCTTATTGAACTTGATCTCTGGTGTTCAATGGTGACACATCAATCAGCACTCACTTCCATCTTGGACTTCTCCCCATCACCTGAAGTTGTGACCACGTAGCAGACAGATGGTACAGTACATAAACTGAAGCCAAGGTTGTTCCACAAGTCTGCTCATCTCCGAGTCCATTCTGCAGACTTCCACTCTGGTGTGAACTGCACCTGATAGTATTACAGAACTACTCGTGACTAATGCTCATTAGCTTTTATTTTTCTCTCTCCTTTCTTTTTTTCTATTTCTCACTATCCAAAAAAAAATTTCTTACTTTTATTCCTTCTTCTCTCAATTTTTATGTTTGTTAAAATTGCAAACAATAGACTTAGTTTTATTTTCCTTTTCTTTTTTATATTTTGGACATAGATGAAGAAGACAAGATGTAATATCATAGGTCTAGAACATAATAAAAGGAGTTAGAATGATAATGTTAAAGTATATGTTTACAATATATTATTTTCATAGTATATGTATAGTAGACTTATATTAGGTAAGAGACATGTTTAGAAGAGAAAAATATTTGCAGGAAAAGTATAAAAGATATTGGAAGAGTATGGGAACATTATCTAATATATGTAGATATGGATTCTAGATAACTTTGGCTTCAGTGGATATATTATATCTTTATATATCATAATAGTTATATTTGGAAAGAGGATATTGCCAAGAAGTGGAGTATGAATGAAGTCAGACTTCTGAGTATGGGCACTCAGAATAGTGTACTACACTAGTTGATTTTCAAGCTGAGGAACTACAGAGTATTTATATGTCTTAAATACTAATACTAAGACTATTTAAGAATTAGAGAAAACAAATAACTACTTTGAGTATACTAAAGTTCTTGGAAAGTGAGTCAGAGTTCCATGGAGATTACAAGAAACCATGTGATCAGTAATAGAGTAATTAGACATGAAAGAGAACTAAATAGATCTATACTGGAAAAGTGTTAGGAACAGACCAGCCACTAAACTAGTTATGCTAAAAGTGCACAATGTCAAGCTTAGCTTTGACATTTGGCTAGTACTATACATGTACTTTATACTATACTCTTGACAAAGAGAATGAGTAAGTAGGAAGAAAGATACTCTCTTTCATAGATGTTCTGAGTGGATAATATTAGAGAGATATTATCTGTGATGTAGTTGGATAAATCAGATATATTTGGATAAATATATGATAACTTATAGACAACATATGTACTTTAGGGTAGGTTATCTTGTAGGGCACAAACTAGTATATAATAGTATATAGGATAATAACATATCAGTGACTTCTTGTTGAGTTCTCTTGTGATTTTCACAATACTCTTTTAATATTGTTACAAACTTCATTTAGCTTGTATCTTTACAACTAGTAGACTAATTTTCACAAACTAAGTTGTACTGGAAAGCCCCAAATAAGGGCTATCTGTAAATATGTGGAATGTAAAAAAGTAATAACAAACAACTAAAATATCAAACTATTAGTAACTGTAAAGTTTTGTTAACTATTATCTCATAAATAGCTAAATAGATTTGTATGATTAAACTTGTATTGGAAAGTACTCATCAAACTATTTCTGATGATATATATAGTGATAAATATCCATAGAGATACAAGCATATCAGTATGGTAATGTCTAATATCTTTATGATAGATAACAGCCTTATTAGGTACAAGTTTTGATTATGTGATAGAAACAGTTTGTGCATAGACCATCACTCTTTTGTATTATCTATTATCACTATCTTCTAATATTAGATTTTTGAATTACTTTCAAAGTTATCTAAATTTCAAGTATTATAATAATAATCAATAAGTAGTTTATTTTGTGATAGATATAAAACTATTTAATGACTTATCAACCATTTAGGTTAGTGGTTATCATAATATTAGATCTAAGTATGAGAATCAAATTGTCATAGTACACTTGAACTCTTATATTTTATTTTGATTTTTTTAAATTTGGTTTATCTTTTTATTTTATTTTATTTTATTTCTTGGACAGTGAAGAGATATGTGACTATGGTCACATGATGTGATATCATAGGTCTAGAACATAGTAGAAGGAACTAGAACAATGACATTAAGAACATGATTGTAGTATATTTATCTTATACAAATAGAATAGTAGACTTATAAATAATATATATAGTTTAGAATAGGACTTGTACTAGTAGTATTTATAGAATAGGAATATATTGGAAACTCCTTGTTGAGTTTTCTTGTGATCTCTATGAAATACTCTAATATTAAGTTTATTTAGTAATACTATTGGTTGTTCTGACTAGTTTTTTTTTTTTTTTAAATCAGCAATTTATTACACAGGGTGTGGTGGCAGACTGTAATAGCTACTTTTGTAACTACATACAATAGAAGCAAACATACATGAAGAGGAAAAAGATAAAGGAAAAGATAAAGGAAAAGGAAAGAAAAAAAGAAAGAAAAAAGAAGGAGACAGTAGAACTAATTGAGAATAGGAGAAAAGAAAAGAAAAGAAAACCAAGTAATATGAGATACAACTAACTATAAGACCTGCTTATGCTAGTAGTGTGAGTATTGCTAAAAAAGCGAATGCATTTGGGTTAGTTTTCAAAAACATGACAAAGTGGCCAAGAGAGTCTCTTCTCAGATTCCATCAGCCATTGAATCTACTATAATTGTGAAGAATATGTCTCCTTGATTTAATGGGATACACACTGTATAGGCATTTAAATTCTTCTCTAGGGAAGAATCTAAGCCTGTACTCTCTAATAGGAGTATGATTAGTAATTGCTCTTGTTGCACGTGTGCATAATGAGTTCGATTGTCCAAATGCCTGAAGCCAAGGCCCTCCTTTGACATAAGATGGTTTGATAGCATTTGAGTTGTTATCAAGTAAGTTAAGAAATTGCTTTCCCTTTCCATCCGATGCTTGAAATGTTATCTTTCAAATGTTTGATATGTCATTGCATTCTGATTTCTTGCTGTAATCCCATGACGTTTTGCATGGGTATGCAGAAGTGGGGTTAAAGGCTTTTGTCTCTACATTGACAGCCTTGTGAAGATATCAATTAAGGCAACTAGGACATTCCTAAAACTCGATCAAGTTATTCAGGTCTTTGGAAAAGAAATGATGCAGATCTCCCAAGATAGCCATGGACTGGTTTTGAAATGGATGGAAAGAGGGGTTAAAAATTCTCTTAGCAGCATGGATGGAATCAGTGATAATGATGATCTTAGAGACATTAGTCTTGGATGTGGCTTGGTTGATGCCACATCTAATAGCAAACATCTCAGCTTCTGTACTGGTGATGAATGCAGCATGATAGAGAGTCTTGATGAGAGGTTGGTTGGAAATGTGCATGTGTGAGATGGATGTAGCAATGTTGTTTTTGATGCTAGCATCTGATGTGATGATAGCTATAGATTGCAAGAAAGAGGCTTTGATAACCATAGAGTCAAGTTGATGAATACAAAGTTTATTGCTTTTCCCTTTCATGCATAAGTTGAAAGAAAATCTATCAGAGAAAATGTTCATGATTCAAAAACCAGGAGAAAGTTCTGGATGAGTGGGCGAGAATGCAGAAAATAGCCTGTGGGATCTGTTATTAGTATCAACCAGATGACCTTTGATATTCTTCCTTTGATGGTCAGTGAAATTGGATAGAGAAGAAGGGTGGTGGTTATGTGAGGACCCAAATGAAGAGTCCATAAGTGTACAAATAATATGATTCGAAGAAAGAGACAAAGCTTGCAGTTGCACTCTGCCCCTGAGTTTCTGAAGATATAATTTGATGGGAATGAGACCCACAATAGCCTTGATTCCTTTAGATGGAGATATTTTGAATACTCCTAGTATCCAGATAGCTGCTCTTCTTTACATTTTTCCAAGGGCTTTAAATGGATATAATAGCAGAGTATGATGGTAGAACCATAGTTGAAAGCCATATAAGACTATCAAAAGAATGTAATATCTATAGAGTAAGCATTTTTGTAGAGGAGTGATACTGTAAGATGAGTTTCCTAGCAGCTTCATGCACTTGACCAATGATAATGCCCTGTTGGAGTAGAAATTGATATATTGATGGAAGATCAATTTTCTGTTGAAAATGAACCCTAAATATTTTCAAGAGTTCTTTGGTGAGAGTATAGGTCCATCTAAGGGTGATAAATCAAGAGGGGGAGGGTTAAATAGACCATGTGACCTAGAAAAGTGAAATACTTCAGTTTTTGAATGTTCTACAATGAGATCAAATTTGTCTAGCAGATTGGTTATAACATTGTAACTACAGAAAAGGCGAGAGTTAGAGATATCAAAAGACTTGTCCTGAGAAATAAAAAGTCCATCATCTACAAAAGAAATGATTGAAATGGGAATTTTCAAGTTTTATAGACATTTTTCTAGAATATATAAGAAAGGAGAAAGATATAAAGTAGACAAAATAGGAGAGAGAGCAGATCCCTGACCTACACCTATGTTTATGTTAAAAATTGGTGACGAAAAACTGTTCTACTAGTAGCTGGTCTTTTTCTAAATTAGATAGTTGCTAAAGAATCTGATGACTCGACTATTGAGTCCCACTTTATAGATGATTCTTGTAATAAATCGATGATTTAAGGGGGGGAAAAATTGTGCAATATTGAAAGTGAGAGTGCTTGTTGAACAGTTTCTTGTCCATCCTGATCAAATAATATGTATAAGAGTGATTCCTGTATCAATGGTGGATTTGAACTTCAGACCTCCTAATTGACTTGGGTGGATAAAGTCATTGTTGACCACATAAAATTATAGTCTCTCTCTTATGACCTTTTCAATTAGTTTTCCTAGAGTATTAAGCAGAATGATAGGTCTGAATGACTTAGGAGAATTATATAATGGTTTGTTAGGTTTAGTCCTGACTAGTGGTTGTTACAATACTTATATTAGGTTAATATAAGAAAACTTAATAGAGTTTTTACTATAGGATTGTTTACTTTATCTACTACTTGTCAGAGTTTGTCTCTTTAAACTCTAAGTTAGGATTAAAAACAGTTTAAACAAATAGACTTATATTTTAAACTTAAACTTAGATTCTTTTTTAGTTTAGACTTAGCTTGAAGAGTATAACAAGAAAGTTATATATAATAGTCATACTTAATAAAACATAACAAAAGCATAATATATGATAATATCATAAATCATAAAGATTATAGTCTTAGTCATATAATATATAATAAACGGAATAATATAGAACTTATTAGAACTTAGTTATACTTTAGGATAAATAGAATATAGATATACATAAATTAACACTCAAAGATATTAATATTTATCATATTATACTTTTATTATACTTTGTAACCTATAACTATCACATATGACTTCTTATTACATCTTTTTAGCTAAGTTTAAATATAAAAAGAGAAAATTAAAATAAAATAAAAATTAAAAGAAATCAAATCTAAATTTAAAAATCCAAGTATATCTGTTTAAGCTGTCTTTAATTATAAATAAGAAGAAAAGTATTATAATTTTTTTGTAAAAATCCAATAATATCAAATAATAAGTTTTCTATAATATTTTTGAATTTATTACATTTATAAAGAATACAATCTCTTATTTCTAAAATTGCAAATTTATATAAACAAGTACTAGAGTAAGTATAGTAGAGATACTATTAGATATAGTTTATACTTTAGTAACTTATATTAGATTTTACTTTGGATTTACTTTTATTTTGATGATGACAAGAAAAGGCATGTGACTATGGTCACATGACAGATTATATAATATAATGTCATAGGCCTAAAGTGGACTAGAGCAGACTAAAGTAGTCTAAACAATGATGTCAAGAAGCATGTTAACTACATTGCTACTATATGGTGTACACATAGTGTATACATGAACAATACATGGATATTAGGGTAGGTGTATGCAGTAGAAGCATAGTTGTAGCATGGACCATATGTAACTTATATAAATAAGAGTAGTAATACAGCAAGGACTCCTTGATAGCTTACTAAGAGCTTTACTTGTTTGTGTAATTATTAGACTTTGTATCTAGTGGTTGCCATAATACTAAGATTTGTAGTAGACTTTTGGGAAGCTGAATGTTATACTTATTTATAATAAATAAAATGTAAATAACAAATAATCTTTGGTTTTAGCTTATATATTATAGTATATTTGAACTTTTATATTTTATTTTGATTTTTCTTTTCTATTTTTTCCTATTTCTTGGATAATAAAGAGATATGTGACTGTAGTTACACAAGTTTGCATCTTCCTCTCACCACCATCTTGTATGGTAGCGCCTATTGGAAATACAGTGAATAAATTCATTTCTCCTTCATTCCTCAGCACTACAATCATATCTTGAAACCTACAAACCTTTATACCAACCATGAACAAAAGTTCTAACATGGGGATGGACAAATCCACAAGGACTAAACCTGTCAATAACAGTGATTCAAGAGGTAGAACCTCTGGCTTCGAAAGAAATCTATCAAGGGACACATCTATGTTCTCAACTTGTTTCTCAGTCCTATATCACAAAAGAGTAACAATAAATAATGGTATGGATATTGACTTCAACCCACCCACTGATTTTCCTGCTTTATTCTATGAGAAGAAACAGGAAAAAGAACTTTATCTCAGGAAGGCAGCTGAGACTACCACCAACATGAGGCCTCAAGGTAAAATCAATGAAGCCTTCTCCATTCAGGGAAATCATGGAGACCATGTCCCTAATGATAGAACACGAGGTCAAGCTCTGGGTGATGACAATGATAACATCATCAACATCCAACTTCCTTATGATCCAAATATTCCCACGGAACCAGATCTATGGAGTGGAAATTTCCACACCATCTCCCTCCATGGATCAATTGAACAAATTGCCTCAGACACCAAGAACATCAAGAACTCGCTCAATTTCATGGCAAGATACATTTTGAACAAGAAGGTAAACCCAAAAACTGCTAACAATTTCAAGGACTTTGGAGACATGGGTGATGCAGTATGAAATTTTATTTCTTTGGTCTATTAGTCTAGCTGGGACTCTTTGTACACTGACAATAAAACTATAACACTCAGAGAGAAGATTTCCACAAAATTCACTCTGAAAATTGCTTCCTCTTCAAACACAAAGACTAATAAGACGGTACCCAAACTGGTCCCTTGTTGTGGCAACCACTAGACACAAAGTTCAATGATCACATAACAAGCAAATCTCTTAAGGCGGATATCTAGTGGAGATTTTACAAGAGAACTCAACAAGGAGCCTCTTCTTAATTAGAGTCCTATTTATACAAATGGTTCATGGTCTGTGCTACTAATAAATAGCCCTACCCTTATGTCCATGCTTTATCCTCATTCCTGCCTCATGTTCTACTCAAGGCCACCATGTGTACTTCAAGTGCCCTGACATCATCTTCCAGACTCTTCCATTAAGTTCTAGGCTTATGTTGTCACATCATGTGACCTGTCATGTGACTTCCTTGTCACATGCCTTCTTCATTGTCCTTCAAAAGAAAAGAAAATAAAAGTAAAGTAAAGTATAATCAGAAAAATAAAATAAAATAAAATAAAAATTGTTAGTGTCCAAATGTCCCATAACGGTACCCCCCTCTTAAGGTTCCACTTCCAGAGGAACTTCTTTTTTGTCCCCCCAGATTATCTTACTCGTTTCTTTATCTTCTTCATTCTATTCCAAACTCTTTTCCAACTTCTTCATATATTCCTCCTTTTCTCCTTCTTTCCTGTTGTTCTTCCATCTATTCCAATTCTTCTGTAATTTTTTCAAGTATTTCTCATCAAATTTCTTGTCATCCCATCCATATAACAATTTTGCTATATATCTTCCTGGCAACTCTCCTCTTCTGAATTCTTCAGCTTCCAGATTCAACTTTATCTCTTTTCCTTTCTCTATCCTTATTCTCTGTATTTCTTCCTCAAATCTTCCTTTCTCAAACTCTTCTATCTTCTCTCCTGCATTCTTCAAGTTTTCTAATCCTTCCCATGTATTTTTTTCCGCTGTATAACCTTTCCATTTTACCAAATACTTTGTTTTTCCTCTTTTTTCCTACCTATCCAAAATTTCTTCTACTTCATATTCCTTTTCACCAGCTACCTCAACAAGTGGTGGTGATATCTTCTTCTGTCCCTTAATCTGTTCCTTATACTTCACTATTCTTCTCACATTTACCACCAGATGTATCCTTAACACTACTGGTAACTCCAACTCTACTGTATTTTCTGACACAATTTTCTTGACCACATATGGTTCTATGAATTTCTCCGTCAACTTCTTTGTCGCCCTCCTCCTCAACTCCATTGAAAAATCTTTAGTACTAATCAGTACCTTGTCACCTACTCTATATTCCTCTGCCTCTTTCCTACTCCTATCTGCTTGTCTCTTCATCTCTTCCTGTGATCTTACCAATGCTGCTCTTGCCTCCTCATGTTTCTCCTTCATCTCTCTCACAAACTCTTCTGCCTTTTCATTCTTCCCCTTTTTTCTAATGTCAAAGCCCATCCTTGGTTCTCTTTCATAATTAACTTGAAACGGTGACATCTTTGTCACTGTGTGCACTTTATTATTGAATGCAAATTCTGCCATTGCCAACTATTTGGCCCAATTGTTTTGCCTGTGATTGACATATATTCTCAAATACTGCTCCAGCTCCTGATTTGTTCTTTCCATCTGCCCGTCTGTCTCTGGATGATAAGCCGTTGACAGCTTCATTTCTATCCCCAACATTTTATTCAACTCCTTTGTTATTTCTGCTGCAAACTGCGGCCCTCTATCCGAAATCACACTCTTTGGCAATCCGTGCAACTTCCACACATTATCTCTGAACAATCTTGCCAACTCTTCTGCCGTTGTTTTTTCTGTCGTCACCACAAAGTGTGACATTTTCGAAAACCTATCACATACTACCAAGATTGAATCATGACCTTTTGATGTCAGTAACTTTGTAATAAAATCCACCAATATATGTTGCCACAGTTTCTCTGGTATCTGATTAGGCCGTAATTTTCCAGCCGGCATCTCTGCTCTATTCTTCATCCTCTGACACTGATCACATCCTTCCACATATCTCTTTACTTCCTTTGTTACTCCTGGCCACCAATAATTTCTAGTGACCAACTCTACCATCTTCTACTGTCTTCCATGTCCTGTTACTGGTGTATCATGATGCAACCGGATAATCTCTACTCTCAACTTCTTGTCCTTTGGTACATACACTCTTCCTTCTTTTAACACCAATCCTTTCTCTATCTGCCATTTCTCCTCTCTTATTGTCTTAACTCCTGCCCTCTTCATTTCCTCTACTACTTTTATCACTTCTTCATCCTTATCTCTCACCTCCTTAATTCTTTTTATTATTTCTTCCTCTGGCCCCTCTATTAACCGCTCCATTGCTCTTACTTCTAGCCATTCTTCCTTTACCATTACTTGATTTTCGTTGTCTTTTTCTACTCCTTCTGCCCAATCTACTCTCCTACTTAAACTATCTGCTCTTCCCATGCTCTTACCTGCTACATGCCTCAAAGCAAAATCAAATCTTGACAAGTACAATAACCATTTTGCCTGCCTTCAATTCAACTTTTGTGCCTTCATGAAGTACTCCAAGTTCTTATGATCTGTCCATATTTCAAACTGACCCTTGGCTCCTTCTAAGAAATGCCTCCATGCTTCTAAGCACCTGATGATCGCCAACATCTCTTTATCATGAATTTCATAATTCCTCTCAGCTTCATTCAACGATTTAAAAATATAGGCCACTGACCTCCACCTCTCATCTTCACACTTCATCGATAATACTCCTCCTGTCGCAAAGTCTGATATATCCACCTCCACTCTCATCTTTTTGTCCAAGTCTGGTGTAACCAAGACTGGTTCCATTGTAAACCTCCTCTTTAGCTCCTCAAATGCTTTTTGCTGTTTCTCTCCCCACTCCCATTTCTTTCCTTTCCTTGTTATCTTGTGTAAGGGCTTTGCTATTGTAGCAAAATCTTTCACAAACTGTTGATAGTAGTTTGCTAGCCCCAAAAACTTCTGTACATCTTTCATATTTCTCGGCACTGGCCACTCTATAACCCCCTGCACCTTTTCCTTTTCCATTCTTACTCTGTTCTCTTCTATTATCACTCCTAAAAATCCTACCTCTCTAACTTTCCATACACACTTCTCTGGCTTCACAAATAAATCATTTTCTTCTAATCTTCTCAATACTTCTTCCACTATCTCGTCATGTCCCTCCTCAGTCTCTGTCACTATCATCACATCATCAATGAACACTGCTACCTTTTCTTCTACCACTAAGTCTCTGAGCAGATCATTCATCATCGCCTGGAACGTTGCAGGTGAATTAGTTAACCCAAAGAACATTACCGTGGGTTCAAATGATCCTTCTGGCATTGAGAATGCTGCCTTCCACTCATCTCCCTTCTTAATCCTTACATTGTTATATCCCCATCTTAAGTCCATCTTTGTAAACACTTTCTTCTTCCCTATGCTATCTATCAGATCCGAAATCAGTGGCAATGGATAATTATTCTTGATCGTCCAACTGTTCAGATACCGATAATCCTGCACCATTTTTTTCTTCCCATCTTTCTTTGGCACAAAGAACACCGGTAACGTTTGTGGTGATTTTGATAGCCTGATGTACCCCTTCCTCAGCTAATCTTTTACAAACTCCTGTACTTCCTCTCTTTCTACTCTCAACAATGGATATATCTTCCCCTTTTTTGATACAAACCTTTCTCTGAGGTCTATGGCATGATCCCAGGTCTTCCTCATTGGTATCCTCTCTGAATTCTTCTTCTTAAACACCTTCAAATACTTATGGAACCTTCTTGGAACCATTCCTTCTGTCGCTCTCAGCTCTATCAAATCCTCCTGTTTATTTTCCTTTTCTTCCACTATTCTTGCTATCATTTTCTCTTCCTCTATCATTGGTTTTCTCCTCTCCTTTTCTTCTCTTTCTTCTTGCTTCTTTCACCCTGGTTTTGTTTGTCTTCCTGTCTTCCACTTTTTCCCACACTCATCTGGACATCTTGTCATTTTTACCTCTCCTATTTTCCAGTCTATTTCTGGGTTATTGTTGTAGCAACCACTCGTCACTCAAGGACAAATGATCTCACAACAAGCAAAGCTCTTCAGTGGGCTATCAAGTAACGAATGGGGGAATTACAAAGGAACTCGACAAGAAGCCCTCGCTGCATTGCTCCTCTATTTATATAACTTACAGGTGGTCCGTGCTACAACAATGTGTTTACCTCATGTCCATCTACCATACTTCTACCTTATGTCCTATTACTTATCTACATGTGTTTTTCTTAAGGCCACCATGCTTCCTACATGTGCCCTGACGTTATACCTTTAATTTCCACTATACATATGCACACCATGTCCCTTGACGTCATCTCCTAACCCTAACTCCATCTCTAGACTCTTCCTGATCTTTCTAGACCGCTCTAGACTCTGTCACATGACTTCCAGGTCACGTGCCTATCTTCTATCTCTCTTCCATTGTAGACTAATAATTATCTAAGGTCCTATTCTTGTCCACTAACCCTAACCCTAAAGTCTGTCCATACACTCATCTTATAACAGTTATGGTGTCTTAGCCATGGCATACCCAAGATCACACTCCACTTTTGTCCTCCTATCACATCTATCGATGTCCTCTCTTTATGCCCTTTGAAAAATATCTCCACCTCTACTGTATCCACAATTGGTCCTGCATAGTTCAACATGCCATCCACATTCCTCACATATACCGGTCTCTCTAACTTCGTTCTCCTAAACTTGTGTTTCCTTGTGAATTCTTCACTCATCACCAATCCTGTTGCGCCACTATCTAACAATGCCTCTGTCACCACTTCTTCTTCTTCCTCCTGCTTCAACCCAATCTTCATTGTCACCTCTCTTAATACCTTTTCTTTCTTTTTCACCCCCCTCTTAGCCTTTTCTTCCCTCAATATCTCTCTTCTATCTTTCACCACCTTTTTACCGCTTCCTTCTCCTCTCTGCATCACCCTAACTTTCAATACTTCAAATCTATTTGAGGACACCTGTATTGGTTCCTCTCCTCTCCTATTCTTATAATGACTGGCCATATGGCCAAAACCTCTGCACCCAAAACATTTTCTTTCTTCCATTGCTCTCTGTCTATTCTCCTCTCTCCTTCTATCTCTTATCTCCTGTCATCTCCACTCTTTCTCTGCTCTCTTTTCTTCCCTTCTTCTCATATTCTTTATCCTCTTTCATTCTTCATCTATTCTTCTCTTCTCCTCCTTCTCTTCTTTCTCCTTCTCATTTCTTTTTCTGCATTCTTCCATCCACCTATCTGTTTCCTCCTATTCCTTCTCTCTTCTTCTTTCTATTTCTCTATCTTCCTGCCGTCTTTTCTTTTCCACTTCTACTAGTAATCTCTCCAATTGTTTTTGTGTTTTTATTATTTCTTCCATCAATCTAGCTGCTTCTTCTTCACCATATCTCATCGTCATCTTTCTCATGTCTACTTGTCCTATTCCTGCCATTTCTTCACCAAGTATATTCCTTTGATCTATTCTCTCATTGTTGTTCATTAACAACGGCGTATTCCTTTGTTTATTATCTCGCTGTTGATCTAAACAGCAGTATTTCTCTGTAGGTAATAGTGGACACTCTTCTTGTTCCACCTATACCGTCTACTGACTACCTGTCTACTGCCCTACTAACTACTGCCCTAGTCGAATTCCTAGCTAATATCCCTAAGCAGGGAATCTCTAAACTAGGCACTCTTTAATGGACTATGCCACTACTCTGTATGGATAGGTCACAAGGGGATCCTGCAGCATGAGCCTTCTACATGAATATGACTATCTACCACGCCCACACAAGGTGATACGACTGAGATACACATGTGAGCAAACGTGCAACCGACTAGCTAAGCTTTGTCTGCCTAGCTAGTATACTTCTTAATGCCTAGGGTCCGGCTGGTTTCTTCTTGATGTTGAGCACATGGCTTGCAGTCGAGGATGATAAAGAGTAAGTAAAAAGAGAAGGAGTCTGTGTAACACAGAGTCCCTGAGAGTTGTTGAGTTCTACTGTTGTGGCAACCACTAGACACAAAGTCCAATGATTACACAACGAGCAAATCTCTTAAGGCAGATATCTAGTAGGGATTTTACAAGAGAACTCAACAAGGAGCCTCTTCTTAATTAGAGTCCTATTTATATAAATGGTTCATGGTCTGTGCCACTAATAAATAACCCTGCCCTTATGTTCATGCTTTATCCTCATTCCTGCCTCATATTCTACTCAAGGCTACCATGTGTACTCCAGGTGCCCTGACATCATCTTCCAGACTCTTCCATTAAGTTCTAGGCTTATGTTGTCACATCATGTGACCTGTCATGTGACTTCCTTGTCACATGCCTTCTTCATTGTCCTTCAAAAGAAAATAAAATAAAAGTAAAGTAAAGTATAATCAGAAAAATAAAATAAAATAAAATAAAAATTGTTAGTGTCCAAATGTCCCATAACATCCCTGCTTCTATTGATAAGGTCCCTCCTCCTCCACTGCTTCCAGCTAAAACAGCCAAGGAAGTTAATACTATTTTGAAGTACTTTCAGAATAATAAACCTTTGAATGACAAGTCTAAAGATAGACCAAAGCCAAGCAAATCATATGCTTAGGCCTCAAAGCCTACTGTCAGTACAGCTGAAGTCCTTAAAATCAAGAAAACGTTCTCTACTCTGAGTGTGGAAAAAATCGACCAAATCAATAATATTATCAATGGATCATCTAAGCTAAAGCCAAGAATTCAAATGACCACCAAAGGGCCATTAAGAAAGCAGGTCATCATCCCGATGAACAAGGAAAACATTGAATCATTCATCAAGAACTCATCTTTCCATGTATCCAGCATGAATAAACAACTCTGGAATGCCAAAACCGAAATCCTCGTCAATTATATCCGAGCTGAACCCTTGGGCATTACCGTGGTCACTAATAAGGTAGCCCAATCTTCTGACTTGATGCTAATCAACCAGTACATCAAGAACTCCAACGACATAAACACTCTATAGGTAGAAGAACTGAGACTGCCTAAATCCAAATCATATCTTAAGATAATAGGTATCCTATACTACCCCCACAGCAACACTCAAGATCGCCTCACCTCCAGTAACATCAAAACAATTTTGAAGTAAAGCCAAATCTTCAATAACATCTCATTAGCTTTCAAACCACGAGTCATCAAGGTCTCGCCCAAATCTGACATGTCCATTATATGGATCGATATATAGGATGTCCAAAGCAGGACCAATGCCAAGATGCTCATCAACAGGTGCTTTAACATAGGAAAGTACATTGCTACCATCCGGGGAGCGAACATGAACCCAGGAGTTCCCCAGTGCAAGAACTGCTGGAAATGGGGACATGCCACTTTCTCGTGCAGAATATAGGGCTCCAAATGCGTTAGGTGTAATGGCCCTCACAAGTCTGAGAATCACAGAGAGTTTGGATGGTATTGCAAACCGAACAACAAGATCAATCCTCTGAGACTAGAAATGAAGAAAGGCGAACCCTGCCCTCATGCATTCAAATGCTTGAATTGCCATGGAGATCATCAAGCTGACTCCAATGTATGCTCTTTCTGGCACCATTGTTTCAATAGGGAGTGGCAAATGAAGAAGTATTCTGAGATTTGTGAGAAAAGGTCAAAATCCATCTGTTCTGAAGGGAACGTCACTAATCATCAATGAATTTGAAATCCCTCAAAATTCTATCACAAAATATTTGCAAAAACACTCTCATTGTCCAAACTCACCTCGAGACTCAGAAAGATTACGACATTATCTTAATCCAAGAACCCCCATAGTCAGAAATTCGAAAGGTCCTGAGTCTGTCCAACAGCGAAGGAAACCCCCTCATCAGTACCAGTCACCACCCCAGCTGGATCATGTTTGGCAGAACCCCAGTGGACAGTAATGATTCGCCCAGAGTTATTTCTTATGTAAACATTTGTCTTTCACCTCTTTGGTTCTTACTTTGCAAAGACATCATTAACCACAAAGACATCAACCTCATCTCTTTTTTCAATGACAATACATACTTTTTTATTTTGAACATATACTCTGATTCTTCTCATACAGCCTTAAAATATCTAAAAGATACTGAGGTAAATATTGACAACGTTCTCATTATAACTGGCGACTTCAATATCAGAGATCATTTATGGGACCCCACTTTTCCCCACCACTCTACTGTTAGTGACAATTTATTTATCATAGCCGATTCATTTAACTTATCCTTATCCACCACAACTAACCCTTGCCCAACTAGATATTCGAATGTGTCCAGAGAAGTGAACTCAGTTCTAGATCTAATATTTCTATAAAATGGCTCATCTGAACTTGACAGTCACTACATCTCTCCTGAAAATCGACTCTCCTTGGATCATGCTCCACTCTCTGTAGAAATTCCCATCATTAAAGAAGTCTTTCTGGCATTGAAATTCACAATTCCCCCCAAAAGCGATCAAGAAAAGGCTTTCATCAACGAAGTAATCTCGAACTTCAAAACTCTAAACACCAATAACATAGACAACATCGTCAAACTGGACCATGTGGTTAAGCAGATAGGGCACATTATTGACTACACATAGAAAGATAATGCCAAGAAATCTAGATTTTCCAAACATTCTAAACAATGGTGGTTGGACAAATGTAGTCTAGCCCTCAACAACTATAGAAATTCAAGATCCCTAGAGAATTGGAAGAATTTCAAGAGAGCCGTCAAAAATGCCAAAAGATTGTATTTTGATGACAAAATCCAGGAAATCACCAGTAAAAGAAAAGGCCCTTGGGAACTTACCAATTGGATCAACAGGCGACAACTTCCTACAACTGAGGCCATCAAGCACAATGACCAATTGTGCTTGTCTCCAGAAAGTCTATGGGACATGCTGCATAGTACCTTTAACACAGCTCAAAATTGTCAAACCAACATCGAGATTCTCAACAATATCGTCCATAAACCTACAGCTCAATGGGCTCCCTTCTCCAAAAAGGAACTCAAACAAGTGATTGCAAAGTGCAATGATTCTTTGGCTCCAGGTTCAGATAAGCTCTCGTGGAGACATCTAAAAATCATTATCAAACAAGACAAGTGTTTAACCAACATCATCAACATTGCTAATACATGCATCAATTTAGGACACTGGCTGGACTACTTCAAACGTTCATCCACGATAATTATCCCTAAACCCAACAAACCGTCATATAACCATGCAAAGATGTTCCACCCCATCGTCCTTTTAAACACACTTGGCAAACTTATTGAGAAAGTCATTGCCGAAAGAATTCAATTCACAGTTATAAAGAACAACTTCATCCACCCATGCTAACTAGGTGGGCTGAAGTTCAAGTCTACCATGGATGCAGGAGTCGCTCTAATGCATATTGTGAGGTCTGGGTAGATGAAAGGAAAATCCACAAGTACTCTTGCCTTCGACATATCCCAATTCTTCCCATCCCTAAACCACAACTTGCTCATGACAACTCTTAGTAAGGCGGGCCTTGAACCCAAAGTATCCAAGTTCTTTGTGGATTACCTTGTACAAAGGAAAACAAACTACATATAGAACAACCTGCAATCCCCAGAGTTTGAAGTCAATGTCAGTGTAGGGCAAGGGTCTACGCTTTCCCCTATTTTATCAGCTCTTTATTTAGCCCTGTTTTTACATATTCTTGAAAAATGTTTAAAAATTTTAAAAATCCCCATTTCCATGCTTTTCTTTGTAGACAATGGACTTATCATTGCTCAGAACAACTCCATCCCTATTTCAAACTCACAACTTTTTTGTAGTTATAATGTTCTTTCTAATTTTCTCACAGATTTCGGTTTAGTCATAGAGCATGGTAAAACTGAAATTTTTCATTTCACCAGGTTGCATGGAGAATTCAATCCTCCTCCCCTTAACTTATCTCCTCTTGGAGATCCTGTTCTTCACTCAAAGGACTCCTGGAAATACCTAGGTTTCTTATTCGATCAAAAGCTAACATTCCGCCAACATCTTGACTTCTACTCAAACAAAGCGTTGTCAATAGTCAAATGTATGAAACTCCTAGGAAATTCTTCTCGCGGAATATCCCCCCTCCAAAAACATCAACTATATAGATGCTGCATCCTCCCAATAGCACTATATGGTTTTCAACTCTGGTTCTACAACAAGGCACCTCTATCGTTTCACATGAAGTTGTTGAACAAAATGCAAAGAAGAGCGGCCATTTGGATCCTAGGCGCATTCAAAACATCCCCATCAGAAGGAATCGAAGCTCTAGCGGGCTTAATCCAAATCAAATATCACCTCCAGAAACTCGCCAAGCGATCTCTCATCTGACTGTTCAAACTTCTGGAGAACCACATCATACGACGCCTATTGGACAACTCCTCTCACCATCCCAACTCTTCCAACCCTCACACCATAGGTTCCCTCATGAATTGCCAAAGAATCATTGCCAAAGGTCATATCATTGATTCTAAGACCAAATCTTATGGCATTTTCCCTTCATTTGACCCCTCCACCAGAAATTTATCCCAGGACAGTGTATTGTGGACATATTTTCTGACTGTTTCTCTTTTAACTTAGTTGATAAAAAAGGAAAAGACAACATCTGTGCTCAAGAACTTGACAACTTGGTTCTTTCAAACTTCATTCTCTCATCCGCTCTCGTTTTAACTGATGCTAGTATCAAAGACAACATTGCCACCTCAATTGTGCATGTACACCAAGCCAATTACCCCCTTATCAAAACAGTTCACCATGCTGTGTTTGTCACAAGTTCCGAGGCTGAACTATTCACTATGAGATGTGGTATCAACCAAGCATGCAATAAAGACAACATCTCAAAGATAGTCGTTATCACAGATTCTATACACTTAGTGAAATGCATATTCAACAGTTTGTTGCACCCACTTCAGTTGCACTCAGCTGCCATCCTTAGTGAATTACGACTTTTCTTCAATAAAAGTCAGGACAATTCCATTGAATTTTGGGAGTGTCCTAGTCGCCTCAAGTGGAGGTTTCACAAAGATGTCGACAAGGATTCCAAGTCATTCAAATCAACTCCTATATTTCCTTACAAAACTTCATGGGATTTTTGCAAGAAAACTGATAGCGATAATATCACCAAACAATGGAAAATGTGCTTCCAAGCCTCAGATGGTAAAGGAAATAACTTCTTGGACTTACTAGACAATGACTACAATATAATCAAACCATCATACATCAAAGGGGGACCATGGCTCCAAGCTTTCAGGCACTTCAATTCTCTGTGCACCAGAGCTACTCGAGCCATCACCAATCATGCACCAATTGGGGAGTACTGTCTTAGGTTCTTCCCAAACAAAAATTTCAGTTGTCCATACAATGAATACCCTATTGAAACTAGAAGGCATATACTCCATGAATGCCGAAGATTCAATGGGTACTGGAACCCTAGGAGAGATTCATTAAGCTATTTCGTCATGTTCTTGACACTTAACCCAAAAGCTTTCGCCTTTGAATAATTTCTGTAACTATTTTCTGTTTCCTTTGAGTTTTTTGATTTTTTCTTTCTCTTTTCCCCTTATCTTTTCTTTTGTATCTTGATGTTAGCTTGCTCTGCATGTAAGTAGTGATGTAGTTACTACCACAGTCTGCCACTGCACGCCATGTAATAAATTGTTGATATAAAAAAAAAAAGTGACTGTAGTTACATAACATACGATATAAAATTATGTTATAGGCCTAAAATATAGTAGAAAAGACTAAAAAGAATAATATTAAGATATATATCTACAGTATATCAATCTTATGATAGATATATAAATGACATATGAATTTTAGGGTAAGGTTATTTATTGTTAATACAGATCATATATAAATAGTATAAAAATACATTAGAGACTTCTTGTTAAGTTTTCTTGTGATTTTCATGAGATTCTCATCTTGTATAACTACTTAGTATACTATTGATTGTCTTGATTAATGGTTGATACAATACTATATACTATATCTTTACTAATTATACTGGTTATATATTTGAGAAACTATACTTAGAGAGATTAGAAAAAGTTAATTTACTCAAAGAATAGTACAGTATATTGTGTTATAACTTAAAACTTAGAAACAAGTTAAAAGAGAAACCTTGTATAAAATTTACATAAGAAAACTTAATAGAGTTCCTATTATGGACTAAAATCCTTAGAGTCAGATAATAGAACAACTTTTGTATTAAGTAACACAAGAGAACTTGATAGAGTTCCTAGTACAAAGTAGTTTATCTTATATACTACTACTCATGGTCCATGCTCACTACTGTGCACCCTACCCTAATGACCATGTGTATGACATGAGGCCAACATGTGTTGTCCATGCTGTATAACGTCACTTCATTCCAGAACCTTCTACTTCCTTCTCTTATATCCTGTGACCAGTCTTGTGACTACGCCATCAAGTTGTGACTGATGTGACAGCATGACTGATCACCCCTAACCTGAGTTGTTCTAAAAATAGAAAATAAAATAAAAATAAAAATAAAAATAAAATAAAGTGAACAGAGAAAATAAAAAATTAAGTCCACTATCAATGATCTTGACAGTTCCTAGTACAAAGTATCTTTCTTATATAGCTAGTTGGTTTATGTGAGATTTTATCTAACTTATCTTAAATACTATGTATTATCCATAAGATCAATATATGGTGAATATGTTATATAATATTATTGTTCTGAAATCTTCTACATTCTTCTATGTAATATATAATTATGTGACTATAACTCTTATTCCTAAGTTTAAAATAAAAAAATAAATGGAAAATAAAAATAAAAATCAGAAAGAAATAAAGAAAAACAAAGTTTACTATCTTCAATTCTAACATATTACCATTAATACTAAAAGAGTATATAGTGTAACTATTTTATTTATTTTTCTTGATTTGATTCTTATTCTTATTCTATTTTATTCTTATTTTAGGTTGATAAAGAGGCATATAACTGCAGTTATATAATGTAATATTATAAATTTAGAAGACAGTAGAAGAATCTAGAATGATAATATTAAAAGATATAGTTACAGTATATTTATATTATGGTAATAGCATAGTAAATTCATAAATAATACATATACTTTAGGATAGAATTATTTATTAGTAGCACAGACTATATAATATTAGTATATAGTATAAGGACTTCTTATTAGGTTTTCTTATGATTTTATGAGACTTTTTGCTTTGAGATTACTTAGTGAGCTGTTAATTGTTGTTATATACTATCTAACCATATTTGACATTCATACTCTTTTGTTTTTTTTTTAGTATAAATCATGTTTTATTCTAATCATTTATTAATCTGAGGATTAAAGCCTCTATTTCTTATTAATTTCATGTAGTTTTAAATAATAATTCCTATAGTGCCCAACAATTTAAAGTATATGTAGTAGTAGTATTATTAAACTTGATAGATTTTCTAATATAAAGTGTGTATTTTATATATACTAGGCTAGTAGTCTGTGTTACACAAAATATAACCTACTTTAAAGATTATATGTATTAGAAATACAAAGATTGAACTTTATTTTATTTACTTTACTTTACTTTTTCTTTTAGTCTATTCTATTTTTAGAACTAGAGTTAGGGATCAGAGAAAGGTCACAGGTCACACTGTCACATAATCATGTGCTATAATAGAAAATAATAGAAATTTCTAGAAGGAATAATATTATACTATATATTATATACATAGTAGTCTTAAGGTAAACACATAGTTACTTAGGGTAGGCTAAAGTAGTATACAGACCAGTAGTCCAAGGTATATAAAGTAGACAATCTTATACTAAGCTCTCTATTAAGTTTTCTTGTGTTAATCCTAATATAAGATTCCCTTCTTTGATTAACTCTAAGGTTACTAAATATGCTATTCATAAGATGGTAAACATGTTATATAACATTATTGTTCTAAAAACTTTTATACTCTTCTATGTGATATATGATTATGTAACAGTGATATATTTGTGTGACAGTTTGTGACATCACATTATATTCTAATTCTAAGTCTAAAATAAGAAAATAAATAAAAAATAAAATAAAACAAGAAAGGAAAATAAAATAGATTAAGTTTATTATTCTTAATTTTGATATTCCTGTATTTAAGAATAATAGCTATTATATATAGTTTTTTAGTTTAATAATCAACTAAGAATTGTATTATACTTACTTTAAGTTTATCTAAACTTTTTTTTCAAAATACAATCATATAACAAAGTTAAGCTATGTATAATATCTTTTTGTTAAAATTAAGAATACCTTATTCATATAGCATTACTTCTAAACCACTTCTATCTTCATATTCTACTAAGCTACATTATCTATTCTATCTTATGATTTATAGATATTTCTAGTAAGTATGAATTGCCTCTAACAATTGTTTTGGTTAGTAGCTATTACAATACTTTGTTTAAGATAGTATTTAGAAAATAAAAATTGTAAGCAATTAATTTAGGTTTAGGTAGTTCTTAAATGTTAGAACAAAGTTTCATAAAGTTACTAGAAAGTCTAGTAATAGTATTTGAGAAGTAATTAACATAGAATAAATAAAAATAAAGTTGATTTGTACTAAATATCAGGTACATGTTATAAGACAAGAGTGTGGACAGACTTTAGGGTTAGGGTTAGGACAGTAGTTAATTATTAGTCTACAATAGAAGAGAGATAGAAGATAGGCATGTGATCTGGAAGTTATGTGATAGAGTCTAGAATGGTCTGGAAGGACTAATGGTCTAAAAGGATCAGGAAGAGTCTAGATGGAGTTAGGGTTAGGGATGATATCAAGGAACATGGGTTCCTCATGGTGTACATATGGTATGCATATGTACAGTAGAGATTAAAGGTATGACATCAAGACGCATGTAGGAAGCATGGTGGCCTTAAGGAAAGCACATGTGAATGAGTAATAGAATATGAGGTAGAAGCATGGTAGATGGACATGAGGTAAACACATTGTTGTAACATGGACCACGATGTAGTAGTATATATGGAGGAGCAATGCAGCAAGAGCTTCTTGTTGAGTTCTCTTATAATTCCCCCACTCTTTACTTGATAGCTCATTGGAGAGCTTTGCTTATTGTGAGATCATTTGTCCTTAAGTGATGAGTGGTTGCTACAACAGTACAGTTCATATTAAAGGTGAAAGTCTGTGAGATAAGCTTGAAGATGTGCAGACTTGTGAAAAAATCTTGGCTTCAGCTTATATACTGTACTGTCTGTTTACCATGTAGTCACAATTTTAGATAAGAGAAAGAAGTCTGAGTTGGGAGTGAGTGCTGATTTGATATATTGTTATTGAACACCAGAAATTGAGCTCAATAAGAATTATCTTTGTTGATTATCAGACTAGTGAATTATAATGTAACTACTAGTCTTATATACTGGTACTTACTATAAAAGATGCTTGGGGTTTCAGTAGTATAGCCCCTATTGCCCCAAGCATATTAAGATCAAAGAAGGTGAACTTGATTTATTTTATTTTTCCTTTCATTTTTTATTTTATTTTTCTATTTTCTATTTTTAGAATAACTAGGGTTAGGGTTGACTGGTCACAATGTCACATCAGTCACAATCTGATGGCATAGTCACAAGACAGATCATGAGATGTAGGAGAACTTAGTAGAAGAATCTAGAACAAGTGACATCATACAATATGGATAACACATATTGGCCTTATATTCTACATATGGTCGATTAGGGTAGGGTGCACAGTAGTGAGCATGGACCATTGGTAGTAGTATATAAGGTAAACTACTTTGTAAAGAGATCTCTATCGAGTTCTCTTATGTTACTCAATATAAGAGTTATTCTTTTGTCTAACTTAAGTTCATAACAAAGCAGAGGTTTCAGTGCTGAGATACTGATAGGAGTATGACTCTGCTATGGAAGGCCAAGTTATATAGGAGTATCTCCATCATAGAAGATAGAATACCCAGATAATTGTATCACTGCTATGAGACATGTTGTGAGTAAGGTGGCTGCCATAGAAGATGGGCTTTATTTGGATTAGCTATTGACAAGAAATATACTGTGGAGATATGTATTCTAGACAAGTGGACTTGGCATATGACACTAGATAAGGTTAGAGAGTATAGATAAGAAAAGAGGTGTTATTTATGGGTTTGACTAGATGTAACTAAAGTTGTATGTGATAGGTACAGAGTTTGTACTTTTAGCTTCAAAAGGAATTTAGGTTGCATTGTTTAGTTATTAAATAAGATAGGACTTATCTTTAGAAGAAACTTAGAACAAAATGAGATTTCTTAAAGATGAAAACTATCATAAGTACTCTGTAATCCATTCTAATCTAACAAAATAGTGCTGAGATAACCTAGAAATAATGAATACTAGATAGTATTAAAATTCAACAAAGTAAACTTATATCAGAGTTTTTTTTTAATGTCAACAATTTATTATATAGGACACAATAGCAGTCCATATCTATAGGAGGATTTATGTATGAAGTAACAAACTCTAATCTTACTTATACAGTTACCCAATGTGAAAAAGTACTAAGGAATTAAATTTATAATCTTAAGTAGGTTTGAGATAGGCATAATATATGTAGACAGAGGGCTTTTCCACTATTTTATCTTGTATTAGAGTTCTAAACAATAGACTTGACTTTATTTTATTTTATTTTCTATTTTTCCATTTATTTTAATAGAAGTATAATATCTATTTGTCAAAGTTGCAAATGATGAACTCTATTTCATTTTTTCTTTTTCTTTTTCTTTTCTTTTAACTTAAGATTAGGGTTTAGTATGATGTCACAGGCTGTCACAAGTCACTGTCACACAATTACATATTACAGAAGAATATAGAAGATTTTGGAACAATAATATTATACTATATATTAACAGTATGTAGTATATATGCTCTTTAGGGTAGGCTAGGTTTAGTGTAGCACAAACTAACAGTCTAGTATATATAAGTAGGATACATAGTACTTAGAAACTCTATTGAGTTCTCTTGTGTTAACCTAATATAAGATTTATCTTTTGCTTTAACTCTTTGAGCTTAAGTTGTAATAGTGTTACAGTCACAGATCACATAATCATGTGACATAGAAAGGATCATAGAAGGTTCTGGAATAGACAATATAGGATAGTAACAACATGTTAGCCTTATGGAAAGTATATGAACATTAGGGTAGGTTAGTTATAATATGTATATAGATTGTACTTAGAACTCTATTGAGTTTTCTTATGTTACTCAATACAAGAGTATACTTTCATCTTATCTCTGAAACTGTTAGGGCAACTGGACAGAAGAGTAGGGCATTTTCAATCTCCAAAAAATCCCAAGTTTATTATTCAAGAAATACTGACTATATACTTATCTTTGAAAAATCCTAAGAGAACAGGATAGAGATTCCTAAATATAATGACTACTCTATAATAACAGGTCTATTCTATTGTATTAGAATTTTGTTTAAATAAGCAGAGAATAATGACACTCAAGTAATTAAAAATAGTTCAGAATAGAAAGATTAAATTGGAAGAGAGTTAAAGTACTTAGCAAGTACTTCTAGAGTATAGGAAAGCAAATAAGTAGATGATATTAGCAGACTACAAAAGACCACAGAGCATTACAGAAGAGTAATAAAATATAGAAAATAGAAGTTAAATAATATATCCAGATAGTTAGAAATATTTGTATATAGCTCAAAGAGGTTTAGAGCTTGGAAAAGTGGGTAAGTAGATGAGTGCAGATACCAGAAAAGATTATGGAACACATATCAGCTGAAAAATGTAGAAGAGAAAGGTTTTGGAAGAACAAGTCTTCTTACAGAGACTTAAGTTATAATAATCTGATTATTTTTTTATATTCTCTTTTAGTTTAGTTTTTTTCCTTTTCTTTTTATAAACTTAGCTAAGAGGGCATGACTTGATGTTATATATAGCAGTCACAATGTCACAGTCACAGTCACAAAGTCATATCACCTGATAGAATATTATAAAATTTTCTAGAAGAACTCAATTATTACTTTAAGATAAATATATATAGACTAATACTTAAAGTAGAATATTCTGTAGTAAAAACTCTATTAAGTTCTTTTGTGTCACTTAATACACAAGCTACACTTTTGCCTTAATACTTAGACTTAAATTTATGACAGATAGCTAGAAATCTTGATAGAAACATCTAAGAGATTATTAAAAAAGACAAGGGCCTATCTAATGGTGACAAATAGTATGGAATAATGATTACTGGGATGCTTCACTGCAATACTGGCCTAGATACTTCAAGGAGTTAGTTTCTATCATTATACTTGTCAAAATTATGGAAGTTGGGTTTAGTTTTATTCTATTTTCCTTCTTTCTCATTTTTACTTTTGTTTTTCACTTTCTATTTCTGAATCTAGGGTTAGGGTTAAGCATGACATCACAAGTTCATAGATCACATGTTAAAAATAAAAGCAGTAAAAAGTTCTAAAAAGAATAATGTCATACAATATGTTATATATATATATATATATATTAGTCTCAAAATAAACATATGTTTATTTAGGGTAGGCTAATTGTAGTATAGTACAGACCATTAGTCTAGGGTATTTAAGGTAGATAGTCCTATACAGAGTTTCTTATTGAGTTCTCTTGTGTAAATCTTATATAAGGTTTCTTCTTTTGACCAACCTAAGGTTTTAAGTTTATAATAATGCTCAAGCCAGATAAATCTGCTTATAAGATTTTCAAGCCTATTATTCTCCTTAACATGCTTAGTAAACTTGTTAAGAAGATGATTGCTAAGCAAGTCCAATTTGATATTGTTAAGTATAGCATTCTTTATTCTAACTAGTTTAGAGATGTGGACCAATAATTTACTGAGAATATATAATATTACAACTTAAGCCTAAGAGTTAGAAGAGAAGAGAAATCTTGTATTGGTTATCATAAGAGAACTTAGTAGAGTTTTTAATACAGATGAGTCTACTTTATATACTTCTAGTACATAGTCTGTGTATACTTTACATCTAGTCTACTCTAAGTTATACTATAAGTTATATATATAAAAGTCATTATACTATATAATATATAATATTATTCTTCCAGATTCTTATACAAATCACATGATGTTGTGATAGTTATAATTATAGTAATGGCTATGGTATTACATTATTTTCTCTAAGTAAGTTTAGAATAAAATAAAATAAAATAAAATAAAATAAAAATAGAAAAAGAACAAGTATCCCATCTTCAAGTCTAATATATAAGAGAATTTTCTTACCAGCAAACCTCACAGACTTTTACTTGGGGTTTTCACCTGTAAATTCTGGTTTCTTATATTTAGAGTTCTCATCTGCAACCACTTACCACTTTGTGTATTAGTTCTGATCCAATCCCCAATACTGTAGACATTACTATTATAACTTAAGTCTAAGAGTTAGAACAAAAAAAAACCTTATATTGGTTAATATACAAGAACTTGACAGAGTTTATAATATAGTTATATTATAAAAGTCATTATATTGTATAATATATAATTGTTAGACTTATAAAGTTTGGACCTAAGTTCCTTTTGACTTTTCTTTTGATTTTATTTTTATTTTTATTTTATCTTCTATTCTAGAAACTGGAGTTAGGGTTTTGGCATGATATTACTGTCACACAGTCACAGTAATGATCACAGATCATGAGGTAGCAATAGAAGGAAGTAGAAGGTTCTGGAAGAATAATATTATACAGTATATATAGTATATGTTGATCTTAAGACAAATACATGGTTATTTAGGATAGGTTAAAGTAGTAGTAATATGAACTATGGGAATTTAGTATATAAGATAGACAGTTTAGTACAGAGTTCTCTATTGAGTTCTCTTGTGTAAACCTTATACAAGGTTTCTTTTCCTGATCCACTCTAAGGTCTTGAGATCATAACAATAATATTATTCCTTTAGATTCTTCTATATATTTTTCCATATTATATAATGCTGTAGCAGTAACATATTCATGTGACTAACATGTGATAGTTATGACAGTGACATAGTGACATTATATTACTCCTCCTAATTAAGCCTAAATAAAGAAAATAGAAATAGAAAAATAAGAGAAACTAAATAATAAGAGAAAAATAGAAAAAAAAACAAGTCCACTATTCTCAAGTCTGACAATCTCCAAGTTGTCTATAGTTATATCAGGTATATTACTCACTTCTTTCTTTTCTGTTTTTTTGTAAATTATCAACTTTGATGAACTCTATAGTATTCTACTAACCATGCTATATATCTTTTATTTACTTTCTCATGTTGTTAGATGTAGTTCACATCTCATTATCTGAGACTTGATAAGAGGCTTTTAGAAGTCCAAATAAGTAGCTTGTGTAATATCTGAGTATATAGAATGATCTTAGAGCTTTAGCTTATATACTATGATTTTATACCAACACTGGAAGTTGGTAGTAGTTTTAGTTGATTTTCAAGATAGTATAAACTACTGGCTTATATACTAAGTATACTATCTAGTATAGTTATATAAAATAGAGACTGCTAAGTATTACTCTAGTTTTTAGTGATTCTCAGAGATTAGAAATGGAGATTTATAAAGTTGGTAAAAGTTCAGCAAGAATATCTGAGATGGAATAGAGATAAGTAATCTTATTACAAGCTTTATTCAAATTATATCTTCATAACCAGTGAACTAATTCTCATAAACAAAATTGTACTGGAAAGCTCCAAATGAGAGATATACAAAAGTAGTAACAAATTACTGAGATATTAGACTATTAGTAGCTATAAGTTTTATTGGCTATTATTCCTAAAACAACTGAATAAATTTTCATAATCAAACTTACATTAGAAAGTACTCATCAAACCATTTCTAATAACATATTATATATTATAGAAAGATCAGTATTTATAAAGATATAAGTATATTAATGTAGTGACATAATTAGTTATCTTTGAAAATTAGCCTGATATCTGTTATGATAGATAATAGCTTTACTAGATATGAGTTTTGATCATGTGATGGAAATAGCTTGCAGACAGACTATTACTATTTTGTATAAATACTTTTATTTTTGAGGATTAGATCTTAGACTTAAAAATATCAATTATTATCTCTTATCATTATTGATATCTATATTGATCTTTATTATCATTGTTATCATTGTTGAACTTCTGAATTACTCCTAAACCTCTAAGAATATACCTAAGTTTAGATATCATAAATAAGTAAGTAGTTTATTTTATGATAGATCTGTACTAAAAGAGATTAAGAAGTGTGTATAAGAGAAAGATATTATTAGGATATTATATATGCTTCAGACTTTTGAAGTTTGTACTCTACTATTATTGCTAGATTGGTCTTTTTATTTCCATTAGTTTTTGATTACTAAAGCATCATTATTCTACTTATGTAATCAGATCTCTAGCACATTAGAATAAACTAGACAGTATTTAGAATAGCTATTATCTTTAGGAATTCTATCCTATTCTCTTAGGATTCCCTAGAGATAAGTTGTATAGTCACTTAGCTGGTTAATAAACTTAGAATTTTCTGGAAATTATCAACTCTATATAACTCTACAGACTTTGTCTAGTTGCTTTAACAGAATGCTAATATATTTCTAATATGCTTGGTTTAAGCCAGTTGAAATAAATACTTTAGTTTTGAAGACTGTATAGTTGACTTCATTTCTAACTCTCTTATAGGTAGATTAGTCCAGTACTCCTAGAACTTCTTTCTCTCTAGTACTTATAATGCAGATATAGATGTGGGATAAGATTTTATATTGTCTCCTATCTTTTCAGTACTCTATATTGTATTTATTATTTGTATTTTTGAAATTAGAACTCAAACTCTCAACTTAAGTACTTTTATTTTCTCAGAGAAAAATATATAATATAATTCTGTTAGAGTTTTACAGTAGTTATAAAGTAGTTACAGACTTAATGATTTCATTTAGCTTGGTTATAGAGCATGATGCCAGATTTAAGAATAGTAAACTTGTTTTTTTTGTTTCTCTCCTATTATTTAAGTTTTTTTCTCTTTTAATTCTTCTCTATTTTTTCCTTAGTAAAGAGAAACAATGTGATGTCACACATGTCACTGTCACTGTCACAATATTATATGATACCTAAGAAGGATAATATCATATATCTTATAATATAATAACTTTTATATATATGTCTTATAGCATTTAAGATAGGCTAGATGTAAAGTATATATAGACCATACACTAGAGGTGTATAGAGTAGACATACCTGTACTAGGAACTCTACTGAGTTCTTTTGTATTGACTAATACAAGATTGCTCTCTTGTCTTTATACTTAGACTTAAGTCATAATACATGACAAGTTAGAGATTTTTCATTTTTCTAGAACATATAACAACTTGAATTCAGAGCTGGACTCCTTAGCAATTGGTAATTCTACTCTCAAGTTCAAGATATATGTCATGAGATGCTTTGGACACCAGCAATTTTATTTTATTTTATTTTATTTTTCTAACTTTATAGAAATTTCTTTTTCTTTTTCTTTTGGACAATAAAGAGGCACATGATACTGTAGTCACATGAAATATCACATGATGTAATATCATAGGCCTAGAACATGGAGGAAGAATCTAAAAGATGACATTAGGGCATATATATACAATATGGTGGTCTTAAGGCAAACATGAGGAAGTAGCACGGACTATGAGTACTTTGTATATATAGGACTCTAATTAAGCAGAGACTCCTTGTTGAGTTCTCTTGTGAACTTCCCACTTGATATCCAACTTAAGAGATTTACCGCTTGTGTAATCATTTGTCTTTGTGATAAGTGGTTGCCACAACAATATACTGGAGATATTTAGGCTTTTATTTTGATTAGTACATGTTCTTCAAGAAACATGTTTATTACTACTCTGCAAAGGTTTGTCTATAGTCAAAGTAATGTACATGCTTGGGAATTTGACTGGAGGCCTTCTCTTACTCCAGAAACAGCTTCTTTATTGTTTATGTATTGTTCTAATTTCTACCTATGGTTTTTGACTCTGGTTCTTTGCTAGAGTGCTTACCAAGGCTCAAGTGTTACTTTTAGCAGCTATGTAATGCAAGACTGCTCTTTAAATTCTTGGTACATTTCACACTTCATCCACTGGTAAAATTGAAGCTCTAGTAGGTCTTATTTTCATTCATTTTTATCTTAAGAAGCTGGTGAAGTGGTCTTGTCTTAGGACTACTACTCTTTTCTCTTAGTATATACTGATATTCCTACTTAGTGCTAGAAACTCAAAGAATACTTGCTCTCATCCACAATTGCTTACTTTTTAAATGATGCCTAGTGTGCTTATTTGAAGAGCTCTCTTTTGGATACTAAAACACCACTTCTTAATTTCACTGAACAATTTAATTCATTTAATGCTAAGGCTACTCATATTGTAGGTTGCTTGACAACTTTTCTAATCATATCTCTTTCCACTCTTGCAATTGCTTAAGTTTCAGAGGTTATAAATCTCTTCTAGAGTTTCTTGACCATCTGTGTCTTGAGGTTTCTCTACTCTTATTATTGCCACTGATACAAGTACTATACTACTTAGAAACATGCAGGCTATCTCTACTATGTATTTATAGAGACTAGGACAACAGATGTTATTTTCTAGAGCTTCAGCTGGTCAGACAACTGCTCCTGATGCTGAGCTGTTTGCTATAAGACTATAAATTAAGGCTCTGCTCAATAAACAGTGGACTTCTCTGTGTATTCTGAACAAGCTCATTTCTTAGCTGTCTATTTTGTACTTAGATCATTCTTTTTCATGGCCTTGACTATAGAATCAAATTCTGGAACTGTCCAAGTGGTCCTTATACCAACTAGTCTATAACAATGTGACTAACACTAGTGTGGCTACTAGACCTCATTCAGCAACTTCTATTGACACTCTTCACTCTAAGAGTGTTCTCTTATGTCTAAGATGCTTGGAGGATATCTTTTAATTGTTCTATTGTTCAAGAGCACTATTTCTTCACTCTTAGAGGCAAGAATCACAAGTCTCTTCAGCCTAGCTACTCTAAGAGTGGTAATTGGCTCTCTCACATTAACTAGCAAGTCACATTATATGCCAGAGTGGCTAAAGCCATTCTTAATTATAAAGAGTATAAATAGTACTTTTTTCCTGTAGAGTGCATTCAATGTCTATATAGCTATTGCCAGGTGAAAACATGTTGATATATCTTTGAAAACTGTCCTATGCTTGCTCACAGTCCATTAATAAATCTATCTCCATTAATTAAGGAATTTGTTGACTTCTTAAAAAAGCATATAAGTATTTTTGTCTTTTCTCCTCAAAAACAACATTCTTCTCTTTTCAGCCTCCATAAGCACTCAAATGGTTTGCTTTTCTGTTTCTGTATATAGTTTTCTCAGTTTTATCTCTCTCTCAGTTTAATAAATTTGTTTATAGACTTGATGTATAATTAGTAAGTTGGTTATAAATAATCTTTATTCAAAATTTTCCTTGATTTATATTGATTCTGATAGGGTCTTTTTTTGTCTATGAGGGAGGTTTCTATCTTCTGAGAAAAAACTTGTGGCTATTTATTATAGATAGTCTATTATAGACTGTAATTGAATATTGTATTATAAATTGTTGACCAAAAATAAAAGTAAGCCTTTGAAGTCTTATTGAGTTTACCCAGTATTTATATAACCAGTATGTAAGTTAATATAAAAGAAAAAAGAAAAAATTTCACTTTTTTTTTACCACCATATTTGTTATAAATGATTCTATCTTATATTTCATAGATGCATATCTTATATTAAATATGTCTTGAATATGTGTTCAAAGTTTATTCTATCTTATAACTCATAATTACTGCATCTTGTACTCTATTTATATTGCATTATTTAATGCCTCATATAGTAGTAGATGTCTTCTCATATTTTTCTTATGCTTTTCTTATTATTTCCTTAAGGATACTTTTACTCTTAGTTGTAGATACAATTTTGTATTCTTATAGTTTATTAATTAATTATCTCTTCTACTCTTACTTAAGTTTTTGTCTAAGTTACAATCTGAGCTAAGCTTAGGATTATAACAATATCTTTCTAAAACTTCTTTATTAATTTTTCTAAGTTTCTCAAACTTAGAGAACAAGATATTAGCTTATTAAAAGGAAGAAATCATATGTTATATTTGTCAGAGTTAAAGATAGTAAACTCTATTTATTTTCATTTTATTTTTTATTTTTATTTTTATTTTCTATTTATTTCCTTATTTTGGACTTAGGATTAGAGATTAGCATTGATGTTACATATTACTATTACAGTCATATAATCATGTATTACATAAAAGATTATAAAATATTTTAGAATAGTTATACTACATATCATTTAGAATAAGCTAGGTTTAGTATAGTATAGACCATTATATAAGGTAGATACATTGTAACTGAAACTCTATCAAGTTCTCTTGTGTTAATCAATACAAGGTTCCTCTTTTATCTTAATACTTTGAGGTTTAAGTTATAATAATATTACTGATAGCAAGCTCTGATAGTCTTTCTAAAAGAGATTGTAAAAGTATAATATGTGCTGTAGTAACCAATATCAGTGATAGTAAAGATATATAAATTTACTTTGTTACTTTTGTATTGGAATTTATAAAAGGAACTTAACTATTATCTATTCTAAAGTCTATATATTATCTACAAGTCTACTATGTTTGAACCACAAGGGAAATATACCATAGTTATGTCTCTTGACATCATTATACTAGGATTTTTTATCTTCTTTTAGACCTATGACATTATATTATGTAACACAGTCACATACCATAGTCACATAATCTTCTATTAATAATAAAACTATATTAAAAGAAATAGAGTTTAGAGGTATATCATAATATCATATATATTATCTAGTCTGCATAATCAATAGAAACAAATAAAAGACTGATTTTAGGACTTTTTATGAGTCATTTGAATGGTTTATAATGGTATTTTGCCTTACTAATGCTTCTATAGCCTTCTAACAATCTATTAAATATCATATTTTGGATGTTTATATCATGATATATTTTGATAACATACTCATCTACTGTCATATGCAAGTCCACCTGTCCGGAAATAACGTCCCTGTGGTGAAACCACCTCTGAATCATACAATCCCACCTTCCATGGCAGCCACCTTTCTCACAACACATCTCATGGCAGTACTGCAACCATCTGGGTATTCCATCTTCCATGGTAGAGATACTCCTATTCAACTTGGTCTTCCATGACAGAGTTACTCCTGTCAGTGTCTCAATACTGAAACCTCCACTTGGGATAATAGGATTTTTACCACTGAAACCCCGAGCATCTCTTATATTATTAGTTTGTATATAAGACTAGTAGTTACATTATAATTCGCTAGTCTGATAATCGACAGAGATAAACTCTCATTGAACTCGATCTCCAGTGTTCAACAGCGACACACCAATCAGTACTCACTCCCACTTGGACTTTCTCTTCTTCATCTGAAGTTGTGACCACATGGCAGACAGATGGCACAGCACATAAGTTAAAGCCAAGACCGTTCCACAAGTCTGCTTGTCTCCAAGTCCATTCTGCAGACTTCCACCCTGGTATGAATTGTGCCTAACAGTATTATCAGACTTCCAAGTCTGCTGTCACTTCTAAGCAGTTCTGCCTGCTAAACCCTCTGTTGCAGTTCCATCTGCAATCCATTTCACTTCACACTTCAAGTCCAAATGGCTTCCTCTTGTCATAATTCTTCAACTCTGGTCCCACCACTTGGGACACCCTTCAACACAATCTCATGTTTCAGTGACCAGATGGCTTATCCGCCAAATGCACCACAATGTTCAAGATAAATCCATCAAAGAGGCTGTTTATCTCTGAGGTCTCCTTCCAGTACAATCCAACCTGGCCGGACAGTTTCGCCTATTCCTGGCCCAAGTATCATCCCTGCGGACAATGATTCTAATTGGGAGGATGCTTCCACTACTAATCCTATTACTAACTTAACAGCTAATAGACCTACTTCCTCTACTTGCTCATGGTCCAAACTCCAGTGGAGCAATAATACTAATGAACAACTGGCCGAGGTACTCAGCTGACTTGCTAACACTCTTAACTCTAATCAGACTCCTGGACCTAATACTAATTCAAGAGGCACTAATGCCTGTATTCCCAACACTTTCAGCAGCACTGAGCCTGATAAGCTCAATAATTTCCTGTTTCAATACTGGCTATACTTCCACACTAATCTGGCGCAATTTGACTCGGACATTGCAAAAATCAACTTCGCAATGATCTACCTTACGGGAGTAGCCCAGAACTGGTTTGAGGTAGACTTTAACCAAGAAAACCAGGGCATCCTTCAAGACTGGCTCTCTGACTGGAACCTATTTGTGGATGAGCTACATCGACATTTTGGTCTCTTGGACCCTGTTGGTGAAGCAGCTAACATATTGGATAACCTTTGCATGAAGCCTGGTGACAAGATCTCCACTTACAATGTAGACTTCATACGCTATGCCTCCCAATTAGGTTGGGAGAATAGTGTTCTGTGCCATCGTTATTACCAAAGGCTCCCCAATCAGATCCAGGATCCTATCTTCACCCAGGAATAAGGAAAACCTACCTCATTCCAGGATATGTATGCCTTAGCAATGACTATTGATCACCGCTACTGGGAAGGAGACTGCAAACGCTACTATGCAAGGCAGGTGGAAAAAGAGGCTCTCGAGTCTCACTCCTGGAAACAAGGAAAAGCTTCCACCTCTGGTTCTGTCATAGGCTCCCAGAGCAAGGCAAATCCGTCACCAGTGGCCTTGTCTGCCAAGAACCCTTCCTCCAAGCTATTTCTATCCCCTGCTTCCAAGAAGCAACCTAATACTCTGTGGGTGGACCTCTCTTCCAAGCTGGCCAGCAATGGCAAGTTGACCAGCGACGAGTGCAAGAAGTGTCTCGACAACAATCTGTGCCTCTATTGCAGTGCAGGAGACTACTGTTATGATCTAAAGCTCAAAGTGTTAAGCAATAGAACAACTCTTATATTAAGTAACACAAGAGAACTCGATAGAGTTCCTAATACAAAGTAGTCTACCTTATATACTATTACCCATAGACTGTGCTAACTACTGTGCACCCTACCCTAAATGACCATGAGTATAACATGAGG
>JAJOHK020000166.1:0-38061 GCA_022457215.2 Leucocoprinus gongylophorus
GTCCCTTGACGTCACTCCTAACCCTATTTCCTACTCTAGACTCTTCCCGATTCTTCTAGACCCTAAGTCCTTCCAGACTGCTCTAGACTCTATCACATGACTTCCCAGTCACGTGCCTATCTCCTAACCCTATGTCCGTTGTAGACTAATAATTATCTAAGGTCCTAACCCTAATCCTAGTCCAAAGTCTGTCTACACTCTCATACTATAACAAGATTAGCAGCACAACACATACAAGGATAGAACATGGGAATGATGGTTCTTAATCAGTAAGTGAAGATAGCATCAGATGAAAGATTGACTGAAATTCACTATATGGTACATTGAGCATGTTATTTATCTTTCCTTTGGAACTGACTGCTATGGCTGTAGGTCCAGCAAGATGAGCTTTTTCGTTATAGTTGACAAATATAAAGAGAATCTTTTTCAATGTTGGAAGAATCACCCTGTCACAAACTTCATTCAGCTTGTATCTCCACAACCAGTGGACTGATTTTTACAAACTAAGTTATGCTAGATAGCCCCAAATGAGGGCAATCTGCACATATGCAGGATGTACAAAAGCAACAACAAATGACTGAGATATCAGGCTATCAGTAGCTATAAAAGCTTTGTCTGCTAATATCTCATGAACAGCTGAACATATTTGTATAATTAAACTTGTGTTGGAAATTGCTCATCAATATGTTTCCAACAGTATATGACATGTCTCAAAGCAGTAAGTATTGGTAGAGATACAAGCATATCAATGTAGTGACATAATTAGTTACCTTCTAAAATTAGCCTGACAGCTGCTATGACAGATGACAGCTCCCATCAGATATGAGTTTTGATCATGTGATGGAAACAGCTTGCATATAGACCATTACTTCTTTGTATATATACTTCTGTGTTTGAGAATTAGACCTCAGACTTAACAACATCAATTATTCCTGTTAATACTACTCATCATCTATTATTATTACCTCCTTATACTGAACCTCTGAAATACCATTAAGTTCAAGTATCACAACCAGTGAGTATCTTATTTGTGATACATCCAAAGCATATATGATAGGATATTGTTGATAGCTTGTTTGTAGAGGGAAAGAGAGTAGTTACAAGTTGAGAGTGTCACCAACAAGGATATAAATAAATGTGAAGTAGGGTGATGGGATAACAGTGCAGTCAAGACTAATACTACTAGTCTCTGAACTAACCTAGCTTTTGTTTGTAGTCCTCACTTACCTTAACAAAATATTTTACCAAGATGTGAATGAAATTGAATACTTTGCATCAATCTTGGCAGTAAGGATTAGGGACTGATGACATCTGATTGATAATAATTAGGTAATCATTTAATATAACATATAAATGAGTGGCACTACTTTTGCTGGTATATACTATGAGCATACCCAATACCATATTGTTATGGACTAAAACTCTTAGAGCCAGATAATAGAACAACTCTTGTATTGAGTAACATAAGAGAACTCGATAGAGAACTCTTTACAAACTAATCTACCTTATATACTACTACCAATGGTCCATGCTAGCTACTGCGCACCCTACCCTAAATAGCCATGTGTAGTCTATAAGGCCAACATGTAGTGTCTATATTGTATGATGTTATTTGTTCTCAAATCTTCCACTAAGTTCTCCTTTGTCTTATGATCCATCTTGTGACTATGCCATCAGATTGTGACTGATGTGACAGCATGACCAATCAACCCTAACCCTAGTTGTTCTAAAAATAGAAAATAGAAAAATAAATCAAAAAGAAAATAAAAAGTGAAAAGAAGAATAAAATAAATCAGGTCTATCTTCTTTAATCTTGACACATATCTACTATCAGAGCTCCAATACTCCTCACTTCACATCTCCTCCCAATGAAAGAGGAATAAAATTTTGCTAGTTTCTCAACAAGCAATTACCATTTATGAAGTAAGAAATACTACCAAAAGAATTTTTCATGAAATTGGTGCCTTTTTCTATTAAGGAGGCTCAAGAATTATTGGACAAGCTGAAAGACAACACTTTCTATGATGGTAAATACTAGCCAAGTTTGTGTATAGCAAAGATGCAGACAGAGCAGAAGATGCGGAAGCAACCAAAAAAATTAAAGGTGTCAGAGGTGCATGAAGTGGAAAATAAGCAGAAGATGCATAATATGTAGAAGGAAAAGAATAAGCCACAGAAACTCTGGAAAGCATCACAAGAAGCAGATACCGCATGCACATCCTCATTCCAGCAATCTGCTTGTGCATTGTCATCTCTTGGTATGCACAAGAAAGAGTTTGAGCTTTATCAACTATTTATTAGAATCACCCAAATGATTGCTGAAATGTTGGTGGACTCAAGTCAAAATCAGCATTGTATTGTAGATATTTAGATTGATACCTACAAAAATGAGCTCAAAACAACCAATATAGACTTCAACATCTCATTGATTTCTGATATCTGCTTTGTATAAGGAGATACTTTGAGGCAGAGAACATAGCAGACTTGAGGGACTGGAAATGCCCAACTCAGAATACAGAATCAGGGAAAACTAGTATGAGTGCTGTCTTGTGTTGGATGTCTGGCTGCTCATCAGTGTAACAGTCAAGTACACTCCAAACTGATAGTTCTAAATGCATCTCATTGTCTGTCCAGTCACCTTTTCTGTATGCTGAGAACAGTACTTAAAGTGGGAGTATTCTTGCTGTTGGCTGCAGGTATATTCTATAGTAGAAATTAAGATAGATGCAACCAATGCACTGGCTTAGTTATCAGCCTACATGAGCCAAATATTCATGGAATGTATTGATTGGCTGTTTGTAATTGCATTCACTCTCAATGATTGACTTCTTTGGATGCATTTATTTGACTGTAGCAGAATTATGTCCTCTGGCCCAATTGATATTCATAACATGAGTTCCAGGACTGTTCCAGGACTGCATCTATGATTATATAAGAGCAATAACATATTTCTAGGAATCTCTGCTTTTCTTTGCTACCCTTACCAGCTACTCCACTTTAACACCAAAACAGCTTGGCTGGGATCCATCAATTGAGGTTTGGGATAGTGATTGTATTGTTCCATTGTATAGGGCTAAGATGCAATAGTTTTCATTGACTTACCATGTACTTTGGGTTATCTCTGCATTTAGCTCCTTCCAAATCTTAGAGAGCTAACATTAATCAACAGCAATATTATGTGATGATTCAGTATCTCACATTGTAGGATGCAAAATGGCTGTGGGGAAGAGCAACAATTGTGATGAAGGTTGTATCACTAGAAGATTGAAAAAACAAGAATGAAAAAGTGAGATCTTTGTAGTGGGACGAGTGATATGCTGACCCCTTTCTCTTTTAGGCTCATATCTATGTCATGAAACAATTGTGGCAACAACTTCCTGGACTTGATGGTAATGCATTGGCCCTCATGAACTATTTGCTTGAACCGGATGAAGGTATTAGTAGAAATCAGCCATTTGAGCAAGAGCTCCAGTCCATTCCATACTATTTAAGGAGTTTATTCTTTGTTGTATAAACCTCAATTTCTGCTTGGAGGTGGCTAGATTTGTTCAAGTGGAGGGCAGGAACATGGAAACATTAACCTATATTCAGAAGGAGATCAATGCAAACTCTGAGCCTAAGCCTAAGAGAATATCCAAGTTGAAGTATACTAGAGATCAAAAACTGCACTCAAATTTCTTGAAAACATGGAGGTGGGACCTGACAAGGACTACAATGAGTCAGGGGCAAGGACATGGGCTCCAGCCATGATTTCTCATACATTGGCATGAATAGTCCTTAAAATACCTGAACCCAAGATTACAAATTGTGCAAACATGACAGAGTTTCTGAATGGATTTTGAGAGACACTTGAGGGTGAGTTTTCTCTGACAAGAAATTACACTGGCTAACATCTTGCTCAGAGCATGAAAAATGTTATCATGCAGAAATCATTCAATGAGATATTAACACCAACAACATCATCATCAGTAATGAAGTAGGCCACCTAATTGACTTTGATCATAGCAAGGTCACCTAGCAATTTGAGCCTCAGGTCATTGGTAATCATGAGAGGATTGAGGAATCTTTTTGCTAACCACTACTTGAAAATTTTGAGAAATCAGTTATATCTTGAGCAAAGAAAATAATAGGCAATTCTGAAGATGCCCACAAGTACTTTATTAGTTTACTAAAAGGTAATGTGTGCACCAGATTACTATCATTCAATGACCTGGGGTAGTGTGAAAAAGTATATGTGTGTGTCCTCCTTCTAAGAAACCCATTCATATATTCTTCTACTATTATGATATTCCTTCATTCAATTTGCATTATGCTGGGCCTAGTCATGTTACAGTATGTTCTTGGGCAATATTATCTGAGCCTTTCTAATCCTCACATAAAGAGCATCTATATTCATAAGTTGTATGTTTGATGATGAGCCTGTATATACTGCAATCTATGATTTCAAATTGTTTCTATGGGTATTGGGCTATTTGATCATTAAGTTCTTGGGACCAGGAGGAGTTGTAAGGGAAATGACCACAGTGCTGAAGGAAGCCTTATCAGTATTTTTAGGTGATCATAATTCACAAAAGAAAAAAAAACAAATTCTGATCAAAGATAACCACTTTGATAAGCTACTAGAGCAAGTTAGTCCAGAGTTTGAGGTTCTCAAGAGCCTTATGTATGCTTGGCATTGTGTCCTCTCTCTAGCTTATTGGTATTAATTTGAAATGGAGTTTAAGTACTTGTATCGGGTATTTGTTTGATGTATTGAGTATGTTCTTGAGGCTGTGCACTTGATTTACAACATTGAGCAAGCAGGGAGTGGAGGTCAGGATAGAATAGGACAAGGATAGGCTATCTACCATCAACAGTCTATCCATTATCTAGAGAGATACCTCAATCTTCCTCAAATCACATCTCATAAACCTTACAAAGTCAAAATAAGAGAAGGAGATTAGGCTAAGGGGAAGACTTTTCTTTGCATCTGATTGGATTGTATAAGCTTTATTATTCTAGCTTTGAGTACAGTACATAGTTCATGTATTGTGATTGGATAGTTCTGTCAATAATACACAAAGTCTTTGATACTGAAATATTTCCATGCTTACTAGAGCAACTAGACAGAGACATAAATAAAAGTGCTAGCAGGAAAAGAAAGAGGTAAGGTTCTTAGGTAGAAGAGATAGAAACAAGCTTTTTAGCAGTAGTATTTTCCTCAATATAAACTGAGATAATAGCAACAACACTATTACTACTAGCAGTAGTAGAAACCCCAATAAATGTAAGAGTGTTATAATCACTTGTTAAGCATGGTTTGCACTTGAAGGTGAAAGTCTGTAGAGTTGGCTCAGACATATACAGAGTGTAGAAACTCTATGTGATAAGCTCAGTAATACAGACTTGTCAGAATGACCTTGGCCTCAACTTATGTGTTGTGCCTTCTATGAGCTATGTGGTCACAATTTCAGAGGATAGTCTTGTAAGGAGTTATAAGGAGAGGAGTAAAGCACATCACCATTAATACTAGAGGTTTAGCATTAACTTTAGTCAATTATCAGGCTAGCTATTACAAAGTGATTACCAGTCTTAAATACATAAAATAACAAAAGGAGTAACTAAAACCGATCTCTGAGCAAGTGTTTCAGTAATAAAACACTATATAGGAGTTCAGATTTGGAGAGGGGAAAACTCTGCATAAAGTCCAAGTAAATTTGTGGAGTTTGAAGAAGGTAATTAGGCAATGGAAGCAGATGAATATGATCACAGATTTTGACTTAAATAATGCAAAATAACCATGGACTTCTAATGAAATTAAGTTCATTATAAAGTACTAAGCTACTGATGGAGTTTTGGGCACAAATAAAGCCAAATAACCACAGATATTTAATATCATATTGAAGTCAAACATGTCTCAGACATATTTTGGAGTTTGGAATATGACATCACTACCTCATGCATAACATGACTTAGATATATGTAAGGTTTGTTTTATTTTATAATGCATAAATACTACACCTTGTATATAACTCATGTTTTATCAGCTAGTATCTCATATAGTAGTAGAGGCCTCTATATGTTTTCTCCACATTCTCTTTATGTTTTCCTTATATTCTCCTCATTGTATACTTATGGATATCTTATAGTTTACTTATAGTTATTAGGTATATAGAGTAGTAAATGTTATGATCTTAGACTGAGCTCAGGTTGAAACTTAGGCAAAGACTTGAGTAAAGAGTAAAGGGATGTGCAATTGGTAAATCATAAAGATACAGAAGTATATCTACACTATATATACTGAATACCATAAGGATAGTATTTATAATACATGAGGGGAAAGCAAGAACATAGCACCTACTACATGAGGCACTGACTAAGACTCCTTTGGTACAGCTGATCATGTCATCATCACTCTTAGCCCTAGTCCATGCTGAGGTTATGAGGTATTGATCATAACAGTAAATACTAGCTTATATCTTTATGCTTTACCAATTGATCATTTCTCCTCACTTACTCAAGTCATTGCCTAAGTTACAACCTGTTATAGTATAATTGAACTCTTATATTTTATTTCAATTGTATTTTATTTTTATTTATTTTATTTTATTTTTATTCCTTTCTTAGTTAATGGAGAGGCATATGACTATGGTTACATAATATATCACATAATATAATATTATAGGCTTTGAACACTATAAAAAGAACTAGAACAATAATATTAAGGAGTATGGTTATAATATATTTGTAAGAGAACTGGCTCTTCAAAGACTTTTCTCTTTTATGTTTTTTTGGCTGATTCATATTCTGTAATTCTTTTCCACATCTACACTCATCTACTTTTCCACTTTTCTATGCCCTAGACCTCTTCAAGCTACATACCAATACTTTTATTTGCCTAGATATATTATCTAACTCCTTCTTCTAGTACTCTCTTGCTTTCTCATAATACTCTATAGTCTTTCAAAGTCTGCTAGTGTTATCTGCACTTATCTGCTCATCTACTTTCTTATGTTCTGAAAGCACTGCTAAGTACTTTGGCTCTCTTCCAATTTGGTCCCTTTATTCTAAACTGTTTCTAGTTACTTAGGTATCATCATTTCCTGCTTATGTATACAGAAATCTGATAAATTAGAATAGACCTATTAATATATAGAGTAGTTGTTGCCTTTAGGAATTCTCATTCCATTCTCTTAGGATTTCTTAGAGATGAGTGTATAGTTGAGTATTTCTTAGACAATAAACTTTCCTAAAGATTTGAAGTGCTTTTCTTTTCTGCCCAGTTGCTCTAATAATATTCATCTTATGATAACTGTAAGGAGACCTATTATCTTACTAAAATTTGAGTCTGCAACACTGTCAAAGCTTATCATCAACCTCATAGACTTCTCATCTATTAAGTCTTCTACTACTACCTCACTGCAATACTATCAGAGCCTACTTCTACTGCAATACTATAGATCTCTGTATATCTCTTCTAATTATTAACCTAATTTCTCTAACTACTAACCAATAAGCTCTATTATCTAGCAATGATTGGTATATTGAAGTTTCTGTCCATACAGCTCTATTATTCTGTAGTTATGTTATGAAATATTCTATCTGATGTTCTACTGAATTAGAATAGACTCTTATATTATAATTGTCATGATCTCTACCTTATGTTTTACAGATATTTGTCTTGTGTTCAATATGATTGGAACATATGTTAGGGTTTATTCATTTGTGACTCATATTTACTGTGCCTTGCATTCTCCTTATATAGATACAGACATGTATTCTTATCTTTACTAATTAATTATCTCTTTTATTCTTTCTCAAATCTTTGTCTAAGTTGCAACCTAAGTCAAACTTAGAATATTTGATAAAGTATTGTTAGGCTCACCTTGCAAGAAAAGAGTATATTGTGGTTAAGCCCCCAAAATATTATAATAGTTAGGCCATTGAAGAAACAGCAAAACAATATTTGTGATGAGACTATAAATAGGATAAAATAGACACAGATAATATTGTGGTAGATATTATAAACAGACAAAATAGATAGACACAGCCAAGAAGCTATAAGTATTGAGGCATTAGAAGAGATATTAGGATTATTGAGAATCACTAAAGAATATGCCTCAGATAGAAACAGGACTATAAAGATATCAATAGATAAAGTGTCAAGATTGTAGAAAGTGAACTTAGTTTTTTTTTATTTTCTTTCTCATTTTTTATTTTTCTTTTTAATTTATTTTCTATTTTTCTATTTTTAAAACTTAGTATTAGGGTTAGTGACAACATCACTTGGTCATACATCAGTTATATTAGATAACACAGTGACAGTGATGGTCACAAGTCACAAGTCACATAGAAGGACATAAAAGGTTCTAGAAACAATGATGTCATACAGCATGTGCAACACATGGCTGTTTAGAGTAGGTTAGAAGTAACTAGCATAGACTATGTGGATTTAGTATATAAAGTAGACTATCTTGTACAGAGTTCTTTATTAAGTTCTCTTGTGTTTACTCTAATACAAGAGTTTGTTCTTTTATCCCACTCTAAGGATTTAAGATCATAACATAAAGTGTCAACACTACTAGCACCAGAATTTTACAACAATATAAAGTAGGCAGTTATGCCAAAGAGTATAATCCTAGACCTAGGATAGTTTGGTAGTAACTAGACAAAGTTTAAAAACTAGTGGAGAAGGATACAATTATTCCTCAAGAGTAAGAGAGTTATAGCAACAGATAATAAAATCATAGCTATATTAGCCCAACTTAGAGAGTGTGTATATCAGGAATATATGCACAGAAGAAGCTTAATCAAATAGAAGAAAAAAACAAGGTCCAAGACTAGAACAATTTTGTTATAAAAATTAAGACAGTGTTTAGTGACAAGAGACAAATAGCAAACAATGAATGAAAGATTGAAATGTTCAAACAAGAAAGAAATATAAAGTGGACTTTATGATAGAGTTTAAAGTATTGGCTATAAAAACTGAAACAGATGATATATATACTATTTTCTTATTGAAGAAGAATGTTAGGAGCAATATTATCAAAACTATATTGGGATACCCACCTATAGTAGCACCAGAGACACTCAAGAAGTGGAAAGTAGCAATTATATCAGTTAGACAGGAATAGAAACCACTTGTAGTGGAAGAGGAGCATTCATGGACATTGGAAAGTTCAAAGACAATTACAACAAGAACAGAAAGCCTAAATGCTTTAACTGCAATGTATACAGACACATAGCAAAGGATTGCCAAAAGCCAAAGAAAGAAAAAGAAACTAGGAAGTGGTACAGATATAACAAAATAGGATATCTTGTAAAAGACTGCAGATTAGAAAAGAGAATGAAGAATCAAAGTATACAGAAAGATTCAGATGATAAAGACAAAGAGAATAACAACAAAGAGAAGAGTTTTGTCAAAGGTTTGGAGTAGACATAATACAATGAATCTCTGTACATAGTAATTTACTAAAGAATTGATATATGATTTCACAAAGGAGAGATAACAAAGAAAGAGAACTCAACATGCTTACAAATATGAAGACATCAAATAAAAATAAACTCAAGATACTAGTTAACTCTGATATACTCTTAACTCTGATATACTCATAATGTAATTGATGAATAACTAGTGAAAGAAGAATAGATGAAAAAGGAACCAATTGACAAGTCATTTGAAGTTTTCAATATAGATGGAACCAAGAATGGAGAAGGAATAAGATTTGTACTACTAGAACTGGAAATCAATAGGCACATAAAAATTAATGTAGTAGTTACAAACTTAAATAGTATGGATATTTTTCTGGGATATAACTAGTTGGTCAAACACAATCCAAAATTAAATCAGGACAAAGAGACAATATAATTTATAAAATGCCCAAAAGAGTGCAGAACACAATACTAGAATATTACATTCACATTAAGGACTAGAAGAATACAACCAATAGAAGAGACAGATAAAGAACATCAGGAAATTGGCAAGGAACCAGATCCAATGAATTTAGAGAAGTAATTAACAAAATTAAGGATGTGAAATACTTTAACAAACTGGATCTTATCTAGGAATACAACAATATGCAGATCAAAGAAGGAGATAAATGGAAAGTAGCATTTGTAATAAACAAAGAACTTTTTTAAACCAAAAGTGATATATTTTGGACTATGCAACTCACTAGGAATATTTCAATGGATGATGAACAGTATATTCAGAGAGCTTTTACATGAAGAAATATTAGAAAACTACATAGATGATTTTGTTATACTAGTCAAAATCAAAAAAGAGCTAGAGAAGGGAACCATATAATTCTTGAAGATGGCAAAGAAACACAATCTCTGTTTCAAAATATCAAAATGCAACTTTAATACTAAAAAAGTACCTATCTTAGGAGTAGTAGTTAGATGAGGAGAAGACTAATAGAAAATAATAAAACCAAGACAGTTAAGAAATGGAAGACTCCCATCAATATAAAAGAAGTAGAAAGCTTCTTAGAATTTGCAAATTTCTATAGATGTTTTATCAAGAACCTTAGTCATATAGTGAAATTTCTTGATGAACTCAAGTGCAAAAAAGATTGGAAATAGGAAGAGAAATATCAGAAGGCATTTGATAAACTGAAAGAAAATATCACAAGTTAATTGGTACATGCTTTATCTAAAAGAGAAGAAAAATTCAGAGTAGAAACTAATGTATCAGAACACACTATTAAAGGAGTTTTATTTCAGGAACAAGAAGAAAAATAGAAACCAATTATATTTTTATCAAGATATCATATCCTAAGTCCAACCAAACAGAGTATACATTACTATGGTGATACTGCCTTATCAATATCTAAACTACAAGCCTGCCTTCCACAGTGGCCACTTTCCTTGCAACATGCTCTCATGGTAGTGGTGCAACAATCCAGATATTCCATCTTCCATGATAGGGATACTCTTATCCAACTTGGTCTTCTATGGTAGAGTTGTACTCCTATTAGTGTCTCAACAATGAAATCTTTGCTTGTGACAATAGGAGTTGTATCACTGAAATCACAAGCATCTTCTATAGTCAGTACTCATATATAAGACTAGTAATTACATTATAATTTGCTAGTCTGATAATCAGTGAAGATAATTCTTATTAAACTTGATCCCCAGTATTCAATGGCAACATACCCATCAGTACTCACTCTCATCTCAGACTTCTTTCTCTTATCTGAAGTTGCAACCATGTGGCAGACAGATGGTGCAGCACATAAGCTGAAGCCAAGATTATCCTACAAGTTTGCATATCTCTGAGTCCATCTTGTAGACTTTCATTCCCAGTGTGAACCATGCCTGACATAAGGACAATGCAAGCAGTAAAAAGCAATTATGAGATTTATAACAAAGAACTATTAGCAATAGTGAAAGCCTTAACTAAATGAAGGCAATACCTCTTGAATACTACTGAGAAGTTCTAGAAGTAAGTAGGTCATATAAATATGATCTTCTAATTTTTCTTGATACTTACTAGGCAGAAGAAGAGATGAATTTGTGCTCTCAGATCTATTAACTAGAGTGTGAAATGAACCAAAGTAACAGATAGCTAGAGCATATATTTTTAGCTTTTCTACTGTTTAGATAAATTGACAGCTAAAATAGCAGCTAGGACAATATGTTATAACTACTTTTCTCTTGTGCCAGTCAACATCAAAGTTGTACTCCTTAAGCTATATCCAAGAAAGTAGAAAGTCTGTAATATTTGATAACTAGTAAGAATACTGCCAAAAGCCTGCAATACTGCTATCTTATACCTTATTTACAATCATTACTCCTATTATTGTTGTTTCATGCTTTCTGCCCTTCTAGATAACCTTCTAGATATTTTCATAACAGTTTCTAACCACCCAGTTGCTATCATTCCCTGCCTATCTCAGTACTATTCTACTAGATTAAACTAGACTATAGAATACTTATAGTACTTACTGTCTTTAGAAGACCTTATTCTATTCTCTTAGGTTTCTCCTGAAAATATGCTCTATTTTGTTCTTTCTATAGATAATATAACTTAGGTTTATCCTGAAGATTATAAACTCTATATACTTTATAGACTTTTCTAAAGTTTAGTTACTCTTATAGTAGAACAGAATTCTTTATCTTAGGATCTTGAAGCATTACAAGTTTGATAGTCTCAGATTACTCACTCAATGTCTTAACCTCTCTTCTTCTTTCTCACCTTCCAAACAATGTTTGCTCTGAGTAATTACCTAATAAATCCTGTCTATACTAACTAAGCTTTAAGCATTTTCTAATACTACTTGAGGAAAGTAGTCAAGCATTTTCATGCCTCAGAACATTCCACCAACACTATTCTTACTAGTCTTATAGCCAAGTTTCAAGACTTGTAAATTTCAATATCAAACTCTATCTTTGTATTTATAGGTATATCTTCTCTCTTTATACTAAGACTCCAATTTCTAACCAACACTTCTGTATCCAAAAATCTCTCTCATCACTTTTGATTCTATATTCATCTTGTCATAGTATACTTGAACCCTTATATTTTATTTTGATTTTATCTTTCCTTTATCTATTTTCTTTAATTTGATTTCTTTTATTTCTTGGATTATGAAGAGATACATGACTATGGTCATATGGCATGTCACATGACACTATATCATAAGCTTAGAATCTAGAAGAAGAGGCTGGAAGAATAATGTCAAAATATATGTTTATAATATATTTATCTTATAGCTGATGTATGAATATTAGAATAGGGCTATTTATTGCTAGCACAGACCCAACAGAGCTTTATCTTCATCACCCACCATAGCATTATCTCCCTTTGTATCCTGGCTGTATATAGAATTATTTCAGAAGTTGGAGGTCTATGAATTTAGAGGCTAGACAAACCTGCCAAGTTATAGTAAGGTTGTTAAGCTGGCAATTTCCTGTGTTCTGCAAGTTGGCCATAGACTGATTGAGTGTTACCTTGATTTGATCAAGAAATTTGTGGGCTCTGATTTGTGGATATGATCTCACATGAACATTGTTGATTTTAGTATTGCAAGGCAGTTTTTCTTTACAGGGAGTAGTATATTCACACTGCTAGTTTATGCCCTCAATATATTTAGACAGGCTACAGAATGCTCATCTCTCAGTACTAGGATTTTTCATGTTTAGACTGGCCAATGGTTGCTATCAAAGATATAGTCAAAGAGCAGTATTATGCACATTGTTATGAACTAAAGTCCTTAGGGTTGGACAATAAAACAACTCTTGTATTAAGTAATACAAGAGAACTCAATAGAGAACTCTTTACAAACTAATCTATCTTATATACTACTAACCATAGTCCATCACTGTGCACCCTACTCTAAATGACCATGCGTAGAACATGAGGTCAACATGGATAACATATGTTGTATGACTGTCAAGACCAAAAAAGATGGACTTGATTTATTTTATTTTTCTTTTTTTATTTTATTTTCAATTTATTTTTCTATTTTCCATTTTTAGAACAACTAGGGTTAGGGTTAATCAGTCATACTGTCACATCAGTCACAAGACAGATCATGAGATGTAGGAGAACTTAGTAGAAGGTTCGAGAACAAGTAACGTTATACAACATGGACAATACATGTTGGCCTCATGTTCTATACATGGTTGTTTAGGGTAGGGTATACAGTAGTAAGCATGGACCATCGGTAGTAGTATATAAAGAAGACTACTTTGTAAAGGGATCTCTATTGAGTTCTCTTATGTTTACTTTAATACAAGAGTTTGTTCTTTTATCCAACTCTAAGGATTTAAGTTTATAATAATAATATCATTTGTTCTAGGACCTTCTACTCTATTCTTCCAAGTCTCATGATTAATATTGTGACCACACCATCAGATTGTGACTGATGTGACAGTGTGACAGATCTTTCTAACCCTAACCCTAGTTGTTCTAAAAATAGAAGATAGCAAAATGAAAATGAAAAGAAAAGAAAAATTAAATTAAAAACCAAAAGATAAAGTCCTCTTTCAATAATCTTGACATATATGACTGTTAATGCATCTGGAATTATACAGAAGACTAAAATGGGCATGCCAGTGTCAGTGTCAGGAAAAATGAGCATTCTCATTGATTATTGAGACACTCAATAGACAGAATGAATACATTCTAGGGTAGGAGAAATACAAAATCTCAAAAGTGCATATATATTCATGCTTTGAAATGTTTTAGTATACCTTTAGAATATAGTGGTGTAGAGAGGTTAATCACACTGATAGATAATTCCTGCAGTGATTTATATAGATTGTGGTAAATTTGCTACAGATTCTACAGATGACTATATCTACTTCTCCTCTCAACCTTCACTTCTTGTCTCCCTTCAATATCCTTCCTTGAGAATTTCACAAATGTCAAAATTTATGGGAGAACATTTGTTGACACTGGAACCTCCTCTCATGGTGCTTATAGTGGTACAAAAGATAGTACTATCAGATTATTATTTAAAACCTCAGCTCTACAGGTATTGATATATTGTATAAAAGTAGTATTTTGCTGCTGCTTATGACTTGTCAGTAACCAAATCATACAAGTCCAGCTGCCTCAAAGGAACTTGAACATAGTACATCAATGATATAACTTTCTGGACAACTCATAAAAACCAGTCACAGCAACATTACTTGCTATAAATGTATGGTCCAGCTGGAGTAGAAAAATCAGCAATTGCAAAATCATGTGCTGAGAAGACTGTAGCACAACATAAGCTCAGTATGTCATTCTTTTTCTTCTGTACTCAATATGTAGACAATTTTTTCACAACTATTACTCATCAGCTTACTATGGAAATTGATGAGTATAGAAAGGCACTAGACCTAAAAATCCAGCACAATCCTACCCTGCTCAGTAAAGGGCTTGATGCCCAGTTTTGTGAATTTATCATTAAACCATTTCTAGAACTTATAGGACAAAATGTGGGTGTGTAAAACAAGACCATGATTATCAATAGCATAAATAAATGTAATAGAGATATAGTATAGCTCAAGATCATGAAGCTTGTGGCCAAGTCAGTGATTGACCACAGTGATAAAATTCCTCTCCTCTGAGCATTTTTCAGCTAACCTGAACTCCACATTGATCAAGAATTCTCATTATACTCCAGATCTCATTTTCTCTCCAAGGTCAAGCTGCCTGGGTCAGAGAGCAATGATAGCAATATCATGTGCTACTTTCATGACAAGCTCTGTTCTCTTTCCTCTGCCAACATTGTGTGATATTTGGAAGATACTCTCAACATCCTTGTTACAATGGTAGCAGGGCTTTGGGTATATGCCACCACTATTGTCAAATTCATTATGGATCAAGGTCTCTCTCCACAACAGTTAGACCATGTTCTTGAATTTCACTTATAGCAGATGCAATTGGACACCAAATCAAGTGTCACTGCCAAACTTGATGTATTCTATGGGATGATTATTAGTTGTATTTCCTCTAAGTATCTCCCCATTGTTCAACAATCACTTCTTATTTACCACATCACATCTGAGGTTATCTTGCATATACTATACAATATTCAGGATCTTGCCCTAGAGAACCTGAAACACGCCTTGTCCAAGCTCTATTCTATTCTCATATTATGTTAGAGGAGATATTCTTGGACAAGCTATTTCCTGGATCTGTGTACATCTCCTTCTATCATGAATCCTTTATGGAGTTCTTGCTTGAACAGAGAAGATTGGGAAACTACTGGCTTAAGGATCACCCTGCTTTAGCCACCAAAGTACTGTGTATTTTCAAAAATCTATACAATAAATGGGGTCTCATGAGGTATGTCATCTGTTTCCCAGCAAAATTTTTTGCTGTGAATACAATTAATAGATAAGAGAATTCCAAATCTATGGGGATTACTTCTTGTATTTCTAGATGAAAATTTCCTTTTTAACAAATGCTTGATGTTTCAGAGCAAGCTCTTTTATAGTGTCCTATGCAAATATGCACCCAATTGGTGTAAAGGTTTGAAACTGCTATTGAATATTATAGTAACCACTAGACACAAAGTTCAATAATCACAAGACAGCAAAGCTCTCAGTAGGTTATCAATGTGAAGATCACAAGAGAACTCAACAAGAAGTCTCTGCTGAATTGCTACTCTATTTATATAAATTAAACATGGTCCATGCTACTTAATAATTACCCTACCCTAAAGTCCATGCATCATCCATGAGTGCACCATGTGTATACTATGAGGTAGCTATGCAGTTAACATACTCCTTAACATCATCCATTTAGTCTACTCTAGGCCTATGACTTTATATTATGTGACAAGTCATGTGACCACAGTCACATGCCTTTTCATTGTCAATAAAAAGAAAAAGAAATTCAAAAGAAAAGAAATATAAAATCAAGAAAAATAAATAAAAGAAAAAGAAAAATGTTAGTTCTTACACATATCATAATATTGAAGATTATTGGGAGATTTGAGAATATCCTGGAAGAATTCTGGCTATTCTTTGTAAACTGGGTAGAAATAGTATGTAACTTGTTTTGGTGTCTGTTCTCATTTGCTGACATCTTGTTGCCTCTATAGTTGCCTAAGGAAAAGAAGCAATTACTTTACTTGGAGAAAAAATGCCATTAGCAATACAAGTTATTAGAAGATATTTATACCAATTCTCATAGGTGTATCAAGACAATGTGAGATTTTATTATATGCTATAGATGTTTTTGTCTAATGCCACTGGTGTGACAATTCAATATATAATGCTGATAAGAGCTGAGAAATTTCACTTTCTTCTCAAATCCCTTCCCTTCAAATAAGATATGTTTTTGAAAGAGCAGAGGTATGATTCTCATCTTATCAGGATGTTTAGAAACTACTACTCATTGCCTAATTAATAGAAACTTGACTTTGAAAACATTGGGCTACTGGCCTATTATTCCTATGAATAGGAAGACATAGATAAGGTAAGTCTCAAGCTAACCATATGCAGAGGATGAGGGATACTGATCTGTGTATTCAGGCTGAGTGATTATCTTTGATGAAGTTGATTGAGGAAGATGATCACAGACTTATAAAAGCAGCTTGCCATCTTGTTGATTAGAGATACAATGGACATATATAAAGCCAATATCTGTTAGAGGCATTTGGGTTGTCTCTAGAGATAGGCTCAATGTTGATCGCTGAGTGTATTCAAGCTACAAAAGTATATTATTTGACTGTAGAGGCACCAGTGGTCTACTGCTATCAAACTATGTTATCATGAGAAAACATAACATATATATCCTTCTCTGAAAGAACTTGGAGATATGTGCAAACACTCTGATGAATGGCCACTGGGAGGAGTTATTTGGGAAAGTGGAGAAGCTTCTTCATACCACTGATGATCCAGACAACTACCACATGCTTATCAAATCAATTATTTGATACAGTTCCAATGGTTACTAGTAATAACAGCTTTTATGGACTGTATGTGAAAGAGCATGTGCAGGCTGTGATTGAGGCAATGTCAACAGCTGGTGTGAGTGGCTATTCATTGACCCTTGTTAACACATAAGCTGATAAATTCTTATTTAATTATTAAAGAAGTATTTGACCAAGTCTTAAGAAATCATTCTGATTTGCATAATGCTGTCTAAGCCCAAGTAAGTGTCTTGTATCAGTTAGTCAAGTGATTCAAGTGATTCATGCTCAAAGATAGCAAGTGTGATATCATATATTATACCATAACTAATCTGGCTAATAACCAGATAACAAAGGGCCAGTCTTTAGACCCAAGCATTCTCAATAGCACTCTATGAAAGTGCATTCTGTATTTTTCCTGGCTGTCCAAACCTGGTAATGAACCTGCAGATAGATGTTGTTGTTGGTATATTTGAAAATAGAGTACTATTATGTAGCATACTATATTTGTTGCAAGCACAGTATATCTGGGTGTGGCAGATAGACAACAACTGGTACACACTGGCTCGCTACTGAGATGCATGCTAGAAAGCATCCATGTGCTCTTCTAGTCAAATTTATAAATCAATAAATCACTTAGTATCTAATAGCACTGATGCCTCTCTCTTTATATACTCTGTTCTTGGCTTGTTTTCACCTCTCATTCTTCTCCATCTTGATCCAGGCTCCACACCCACTCTCATCTATCCCTCTTCTTTCAACTTTCTACCCACCACTCACTAGCCTCAGATAGATGCCAATACCAATGCTATATCTTCTATGAGATATGCTACTATCAAGTTTATGATATCCCTGTCAGAAGTAAGTCTTGCCATGGTTGGGAACAACACAGCCTAGGTGACCATCATAGTCACCATCTGTGTCAGCAGCATGAGTAAGTTTGATGATGACCAAGACATCAATATCTAGTTAAAAGACAATATTAGTGACTTTTTGTCTTCTTGGTGGTGACACTCTCAACTTATACTAGCCTTTATTGTCATCTATAACAGCCAATAACTCAATTCTTTCTCTCTATGAACAATTTACTAACCATATCACATGTATCTTGGATAGTCATGCCATCTTTCTACCTACATGTAAAAATTTTCTTTATGTTCACTAATCATGACTAGAGAGCCCATCAAGCTGGACTCATGGCCATGAAAGCCATTGCCAAAGGGACTAGCAATGACATGCTCAATGTACTCAAGAATATTGCACAGTGAGCTTTAGTTAGTTTTCTATCTGATACTATTCTCACTTTCTGGTGAAAAACCATCATTCTTATGATGCTCATCCTCATATGCATCATGCTACCTATCAATGCATGTGCCCAGTTGATGTGCTACTTGACTTCAACATAGACAAAAATTGAACAGGCTCTTGGCATGGAATTTGAACTCTATTTACCTCTGGTCATGTTAGGATTTCCTGGAGATTTAAAGTGCTTGATCTTCCACTCAGTTGCCCTAACAATAACCATTATCATCATACTCAATAAATATCATCAGTTCAGAATGCAGTACAAGTTTATTAGTATAAACTTTACTAGGAAGAAACATATAGGCTTTACAGCCAAAAACATAGTATACAACATTTTGGGTTTATTATCTGAGAAGATCTCCTAAGGTGTTTTCTATTTAAGATGTCTAATAGATATACAATTATATGAGCTGCAGCTCCAATTGAAAATTTCCATGAGGAATCTGGTAGATGTTGTATTAACTGTCCCTTTTTAAGCAAGGTGCAGTTCAATCATTCAGTACAACTGTTTTGTTGGTGTATATATAGAGTACTAGTCTCATGGATAATCCCTTGCTCTCTTAGAAAGGATTGTAATTCTGATATTATATATTATACCCTATTATCAGTATGCAATCTCTTCATAAGATAGGAAGTAAAGTAATGTTTGACTACATCTAGAAAATTGACTTAATTGCTTTTCTAGCTTCAGACTTTCTACACAGAAAAACAATGCTACAATAGGAGGAATATTCATCAAAGAATGTAATCACCTACTTGTACTTTGAATAAGACAAGGTAGGAAGCTCAAGGAAATCTGAGTGAATTAATCCTAGAGGCTCACTGAAGTGAATAGAGTTTTTAGAAAAACTATGTTAATGTATCTTTCCAAGGATATAACTATAGCAGATATACTTTTGTGTTAGAAAATGGATTTTCTTCATATCTTCAATGTTATCAAGGACATAACATATGACTTTATTAGAGATGTGTCTAAAATAATGATGCAAAGTTTCAAAGTCTAGGTATCTTGTTATAAGACTCACAAGATTGGAAATATTATGCTTGAGAATGCAAGTCCTTACAATCTGGATATTGCCTCAAATATTAAGAGTAGCTAATATGATATGATAGCATTACCAGACTTATCACAAAAAGTAGAACTGCTTTTATTATCTTCTATTTTTAGTCCAGACTGAAGAATTTGTCCAGTAGAGGAAAGATGTATATATATACTAAGAATATAATATATTGGTCATAGCAACTTTACTAGTTCCTTCCTCAGAATCAAAATTTTCATATTCAATCAAAACAATGTTAGAAGTAACTATAAATAATAGTACTTTTGAGTTTGCAATCTCAACTTGACTATAATTATCTAGAGTTATATTAACAAAGTAGGACTCAAATGGAGTAAAGTGGGTAGTATTAGAGTTATAAAGGATGGACTTGGGTTTATTTTGTTTTTCTTTTCTTTTCTTTCTTTATTTTATTTTTGGTTTTATTTTCCTTTTCTTTATTTTGAACTTAGACAAAAGATGTGATGTGACATTAAATATAACACATATCACAAGATAATTACATATGTCACAGTCACAGTCACATGATCATATAACATAGAAAAAATGTAGAAGGTTCTAGAATAGATAATGTTATATTATAACAATAGTATATTAGCCTTATGGAGTATACATGTACTTTAGAGTAGGTTAGTTATAGTGTACACACATACTATGGTCTGTAATAGATAAGATAGACTATTCTGTACTTGGAACTTTATTAAGTTCTCTTGTGTTATTTAATACAAAAGTCGTCTTTTGTCTTTACTCAAGAACTTAAGTCATAACAGACAGAGATATCAGACTCCAAAATCATTCATCTTTATGAAAGCTATTATAAGGCACTTTCTTACTCTTATGCAAGAAACACAGTACTTTTTCATATTTGAAAAAGATTTACAGTAATAAGTGAGTTAGATAAAACAAATTTGTTTTCATTTGGTAACAAAGGTCAAGTAAGAAAGAGGTTATATTAGGTATAGCAAGAACTATGTGACACTAGCTCTTAACTATGCACTAAAGAATTTAAAAGGAACATTATCCACATCAGAAATTAATAGAAGATGTAGAAAAAACAATATAGAAAATAATTAGAACAAATAAAACCCTTAAGGAAGCTCTTATAAATGCAAAAGAATGAAGTTAAAGAAAATATTAAAAGGAATATATGAGTATTATTTGCTTGTAAACATTTTTTCTAGCTAATACACTCTCAAATAGTGGACCTTATACTGTGTAACAAGTTTCTTTGGAAAATCTAGTAAATAGATTGCAAAGCTTCTTAAGAGCCTCTAACAACACTATTTATTCTAAATGATGACATCTCTCAAGTCAAACCTTACAACTGAAGATACCAACTAATACTTACATCACTAGCCTTTTCCAGACTGCTAGAACTCTCCAAAACTTATTTGAAAGTGATAGTAGGTACTAATAATACTTAATTGATAAAATAGAAGTGAAACCACTCTCAAGTAGGGATATTTAGATGGAGATCCTCTCTCTTACTCTTCTTTACTCATAGCTTATATATTAGTCTAAAAATACAAAGAATGGAACTAGAGAATAAAGACCAAAACTATAATGAAGTTTTTTAAAGTTTCATGAGTATATAGCTATTTTTTCATCTGTAACCCAACATCAATCCAATAATTGATATTCACTTACAAAAGTCTATTCCATTCTTCCTCTTATTGTTTTCATGGCCACTCCTTCCAATTTCTCCATTCTGGACTCTGTTAGCTTCTGATCTGGTAAGTTCCTGTCTTATTTAACTATTCAAACATTTGTAACTTGGTAAAACTCTCTTATGAGTATATATACTTTGTAACTAGTCATTTACAAGTGATATTTCTTATCTCTAGAGATCTCTTCTACTTGAGATCTGGTTTGGTTAATAGCTACCATACTACCTCTTGACTGCTGTTTGCTTGAAAGGATTCAAGATATCATCTAGAAGTATAAGATCTTCTTACTAATATTTTTAAAGAGGTCTTATATACTCAAAAACCTTAGAAGATTACTTGTTTTTATAAAAAAGTATCTTCTAGCATAACATTAGAGCTATACATGGATAATTAATTTTATTTGAGACTACAAAGTTCTCTATTGTAGCTATCACATTAGTATAGAAGATTACATTGTGTTACATACTAACCAACAACATTTACTATCTATCCTGGATAATAACAAACTTATCTGAATACACCTACTCTCTTCCAAAATAGATCATGTCCCATTCCAATCATCTATCACTCTGCAAACAAGAGTCTCTCCATTTCACATCAAATCCCATAGAGTTCTGGTTGACAATATCATAGTATCCAACAGTAGTATGTATAGTATATTATCATTATTATTAGAACTCTTTTTTCCAGTATTTAAGAATAATATCTACTATGTACAATTCCCAGTCTGATAATCAACTTGAACTGTGCCACACTCATACTCTTTTGTCTAAACTTTCCTTTATCTGGAAATTACAACCATACAATACATAGACTAGGCACAACATTATCTATTAAAGCCAAGGTTGTCTTATCCACATATGTTATAGTATACTCATACTCTAATATTTTATTTGGATTTTCTTTTCTTTTTCTTTATTTTCTTGGATTTAACTTTTCTTTTCTTTTCTTTTCTTTTGAAAAATGAAGAAGCACATGACTACAGTCACATAACATGTTATATGAGACAATGTCATAGGTATATACTCTGGGAGAAGGAGCTGGAAGGATAATATTAAGATATATATTAACAGCATGTTTACCTTATAGTATATACATAGTGTACTTATAGACAATACATATACTTTAAGAAAGGATTATTTATTGCCAGTACAGACCATCTATGCATTGTATAAATAATATATGAATATAGTGAGAACTCCTTATTAAGTTCTCTTGTGATCCCTATAATATACTTTACTCTTAAGTTAGTGATATCTTAGGTTATTTTTTGACTTGTAGTTGCTACAACAATATAATACTTACTCCTGGCCTTTCTCTGCTACTTGACTGACTAAGCCTCTTTTCTATTCCATCTTCTGTACTATCACAGATAATCTAGCAAGTGCAATTCACCTCTAACACATTGTTATATTGAAGAATAGTTTGTATAGATTGTATAAACTGAGTTCAGAAATTTAGTAAATTATTAATCTGTAAGGAAAGAAGAGTATTGTAATTATTCCTATGGAGTCTTGTATAAGGAGAATTAAGCTTAGTAATTTGAGGAGCAGAGTTCTGATCACTGGAAATTTGGAACATGACTATTCTCTAATATTTGGCAAAGACCAATACTGGACCAGGTATTTTTATAAGAGTTTTTAAATGAGCTCAAGAAATCTCAGCATTAAGCTGGCTATATATTAACAAGTTATCTAGTAAAGTAGAAGTCTGAAAAACCAAGGCTTAGAAGTCTAGAAAGTTTCTTCTAGTTATCTTATTCACATTAGTAGTCTGAGGGAGTGCCAAAGTATTCAGCATATCTTGAACAGTGAAGATAGTTCTAGGATAGGCAATGAGAGCATGAGTTAATTTAACATAAATCTCCCAGAATAAATAATCAACAAGACTGGTAAGCTTGGAAAGAGTAGTGACAAAGTTAGCCATTACTATTAATAAAGATAATCAATATAGATTAGAGAGCAAATGTAGCCTGCCAAATATTCAACCCAACCAGTGATAAGCCATTAACAAATGTAAGATACAAGAGAATCCTATAGGTATAGAGCAATTCAGAATCAGCTCAATTCACAACAGGTCTAAGAGAAACAAGATATTAGCTCACTAGTAGAGTTGGTCAAGTTCTTCTTATTAATAGAAAGTAGCCTAAAAAGATGCTAACTAGAAATCAAGGCAACTAAGGCCTATAACCTATTGGAAGGAACAGAATATGAACAGAATATATAGTAGTATAGTATAGTATGAACAACTGGCAACTACTTACCTGTAGTAAATAATATAGTAGAGAGCTGGAGAAGTATGAGTAACAATAAAAGACAAGTAGTATTAGTAGTATGTTGTAGCAACCACTAACCAAGATAGTTAATAGTATACTAAGTAATCTTACAAGTGAGAATCTTATAAAGATTACAAGAGAACTTAACCAGAAGTCCCTAATGTATTCCTATATTATATATCAGATATATACTATAAGATAAATATGGTATATGTTACAACTTAAAGATCTTGGGGCCTCGTGTAAACTCTATACAAGATTCTTCTCATTGACCAACTCTAAGATCTTTAAATTGTAATATTAGAACTCAATCTACCCATTCCTTGAGACCACCCAACATAGAACTTTCTCTATCTTTTATCTTATACTCTCTTTATCTTGACTGAGAGATAGCTCAGCCTCTTAGTCAAAAATAATTGCTAGGCTCTAGGCATAAGAAATATACTAGTTAGATAAGGGAAACCTGGCCATTTAGTTATACTAAAGTTTACTGGTATAGGTAGACATATTACCTTATATAGATATAGTAAATAGTTTTTTGTATAAAAGTCTCATACTGCAGCATCCTCTTGTGATCTGTACATATAAAGAAATAGTGGGGTCTTCTATAAGTCTCATCTAGAGTAGATATTCCCTTCTTAGAGATAATAGTTTATCAAATCCAATTAGAGTAATAGCCAGTAGAGCAGTAGACAGGTAGTTAGTAGATAATGTTAGATAAGACAAGAAAAAAACCCACTAGCACCTACTGAGATTGAGTCAGACAATAAGTACAAGTTAGAGAGCAAAACTAATACTAGTTCTGCTCTATCTCCTTATTCCTTATTACTGTCCACACCACTACTATTACCATTACTTATTCCAAACAACCCACTACTACTATACATGATAAGTCAATGCAACTTGATCAATTATGAACAAATTATCCAGCAACAACAGGAGAAGCTTGCAGTAATACAAGCACAACTCCAAGTGCTGTTAGCAGTACAAGGAGGAGCAGTAGCACCTAGAAGCATAGAAGTGGCTAAGCTATAAGTGTTTGATAGAGTGGTAGAAAAGGTTTTAGAATTTATTGTAGTATGCAAGTTATTTATTAGGATGAGAATAAGAGAAGACATAGTAGAGGAGCAAATTTAGTAGATACTATATTATATGTAGGAAGAATCAGCAGATATCTAGAAGAAGAATATGTCAAACAATCTAGAAGTAGGAAACTTAGAATATAAAATAGCAGAAGAATTTTTAGTAGATCTAAAAAAGGAATTTAGTAGCAGAGATGAAAAAGCAGTCAAGATGGTAGAATAAAAAGATTAGAGCAAGAAAACAAAACAATGGAGGAGTTTGTACAAGAGTTCAGAAGAATAGCTAGAGAAAGTGGTTATAAAGGTTGACTATTAGTAGAATAATTCAAATATAGCATAAATAGAACTATTCAGCAAAAACTTATGGAGTCAGAATTCCAACTAAGAACTATTGAGTAGTAGTATAAACAAGCTACCAATATAATATCAGATAGGGATTTATAGTTTGCAGTAGAGATGACAAGGGAGTTGAATAATATATTGGGGATTGAAATGAAGCTGTCAACATCATTCTACCCCCAAATAAATGGATAGATAAAACATATGAATCAGAAGTTGAAACAATATCTCCAATTCTTTATAGATTATAAACAAAAAAACTGGTCTGAATGGCTGGTATCAGCAGAGTTTGCAATTAACAATAAGGCACATTGTCATATGCTAAGTCCACCTATCTGAAAAACACATCCCTGTGGAATATCCCTTGTCAACATCTAATCCAAAAAAGCCCACCTTCTATAGTGGCTATCTTTCTTATAACATGCTTGTGCAGCATTGGTACAACAATCCAGAGATTTTGTTTTCCATAACAAGGATACTTTTATCCAACTTGGCCTTCCATAGTGGGGTCATACTCCTATCAGTGTCTCAACACTAAAACCTCCACTTGGGGTAATAGAGGTTATATTACTAAAACCTCAAGCTTCTCCTATAGTATATATCTGTATATAAGACTAGTAGTTACATTGTAATTCACTAGTCTGATAATTGATAAAGATAACTTCTATTGAACTTGATCTCCAGTATTCAATAGCAATATACTAATTAGTACTCACTCTATTTCAGACTTCTTCCTACCATCATAAATTGCAACCATGCAACAAACAGATGGTGTAGCTCATAAGCTGAAGCCAAGGTTATTCTACAAGTCTATCTTATAGACTTTTACCTCTAGTGTGAACCATGCCTGACATACATTCAACAACCAAGATATTTCTATTCATAGTAAATTATGAAAGAGAATTGAGAATAGGAATAGATATCAGAAGGAGAGGAAAGGTAGAGAAGGCAACAGAGTTTGCAGAAAGAATGAAGAAAGTGTAGGAGGAGGCTGGAGAAGTATCAAGAAAGGTATAAGAAGAGATGAAGTGACAGACAGACAGAGGAAAAAGAGAAGTAGAAGAATGGAAAAGAGGCAATATGGTAATGTTAAGCACAAAAGACTTGGTATTTAAGGAGCAACCAGCAAATAAACTGGTGGATCATTATGTTGGACCATACTTTATTGAGAAAGTAGTACCTTCAAACCATGGTACAGAGTAGAAGTGCAAAAGATTTTCTGTAATATAGATCAGGATGATGAAAATGAAAATGAGAAAAGAAATAAGAATAAATAAAGTCTACTGTTTTCAATTCTAACACTTTATATTAATCTCAATAACTATGATGGTACTATTTCTAGAATACTAGTAGGCCTAATAATTTACTAGTTAAAGTTCATTTCAATTACAAACTTCTCTTCAATTATTATATTACCAAAATAGCAGTGACTGATGAGAATGCTATGCTAGAAAATACTATCTGTGGCCTATAACACTACTACCTACTATTTGTGACTTATTACACTACTATCTCTATATTTTCTACTATATATGTATTCTTTCTATTATCATATATGCTAACACTGTCTAGTAGACAGACAAATAAAAAAATATTCAAATACTAAATAAAGTCCAAAATAGAGTACTTTGTCTGATCTGTGTGGCTTTCTACACTACTTCTACTCATACATTAGAACTAGAAGCTTTTATTTTCCTTCTTGGCTTATATCTTAATTCTCTTACTAGACATACCACATTTATTTCAACAAACTTAGTATTAACAATCCCATTCTCCAACTATTATCTAATAGCTGACACAATAGACAAGACTCCTCAAATACTCCTTCTCTTTCTACTAAACACAACTATAGGTCCAAACCAACTCAACTACAAAAAATGACCATGTTCACCTCACCATTCAACAAATGTATTTTCCCTTTCCTTCTTCCTCTATGGTGAAAAACATAGCTTGACTATGGTGAACATTTCACAATTCACCAACACATGCCCCTAATATGAGAACCACTGTCAAATTCTCTGCAATATCTCAAGCTTTATATATATACCAGATATTCTTGGGACCAAACAAGATATAGCTGTCCTAAGCAAATTCCTTAAGAGATTAGATGTATTTACCAAGAATAGAACAGGCCCACCTAGATAAAAGCTACCCACTATTAAAGACCCCCCATCTACTAATTATGATATAGAAGATCTTGAGAAGGACTAAGAATGCTCTCTAGACCAACACACCACATCAAGTTGCAACTACCCCTCCTTTACTATGTCTTTTATGCTCTTTATAATTATACTAATATTTCTCTTCACTACTATTAGCCTTTATACATTCTCATAGCCAACCTGACCCACTCTAACATTCTTCTCAACCAGACATCTATTTCCACATTTTACCTCTGAACTATTATTTTATCTTACAAATGTAGATACTACTCTACTAAGAAGGTGTAATTACTTGGAATACTTACTGTGTCTTGGCACTAGTTTGCTTGTTTGCTTGTTATGGTATATAAAATAGGAGTAAACAACAACAACCAAGTCAGGTGATCTGGAGAAACTTGTACAATTACAATGTAACATGAATTTGGATGATTTATGGATACTGTATATCCCTTTCTCTTTTCCTATCCTTAATTCTTTTAGCAGCCTTGCAAATTCTGAAAGAATTCTAGACCAATTGACATTTACACTACACCCTCCTGACTGGACTTGAAGTCTCGTCCCATTAACAATATTCTTCTGCCTTTGTATCCAACCTATATTAGCACCAACAATTAAGACATTGTCTTTCACTTGTGGAAATAGATAATGAGTTAAATAGAAATGAATTGAATAATCTATACCCAGTATGTTGCAGATTCTATTCTTTGGTCAGTGCCAACTTCCATTTCCAGCAACAGTGTCATCAGGAGTAGTAACATTGTATATTACTTTGACAGATCTATAGAGTGTATTTAGAAAATGCCACAACCTCTACAAAACTGCTATCACAAACACAACTACAGGAATAAGTTAAGTCTGTGTGTGGAGAGACTTTGGGTTCTGAATCAAGTAAGTGCTTTTTATATTTATATATGTGAAGATTAATGAAATCTTGCTGTTAGGTAGTTCTTAGTAAAAATTAGAATATTATATTGAATGTGGATTCAAAAGATGGGTGGTATTCAAGAATCTATATCCAAAATTTATTATACTCTTGGACTTTGCTCCTACAGTCTCTATTATCAGTTGCTGCCACTGACCAAATTTATATCATTTCACATCTCTTCAGAAAAAGAAGAAAGATAAATGTTTCAACAAGAGGAAAATCTGTTGGAATAACTAGGCAAGGGGATACAGAAGTGCATATGGCAAATATGTTGAGGTTTAGAAATGAGTGTCATTTACATGTCTGTTGGCTATAGTCACAACTATCATCTATGTCTACAAAAATTTTGCTCACTACTATTTACCATGCACTTGATGTATTTTGCTTTGTCTATCTTCAACTATAACATTCATCTACCAGCAAACTCATATTTGTAACATAGTAAGTGAATGAGACTATGATACAGAATACTCTTTGTTCCCAACTGAGGCCAATGCTCTTTCAAGAAGTTAGAATATTGGAGAATTAAATGTTTGTCTTAACATTGCTGTTCTATACCACAACCTACCACAGCCATCCTCAATTCCTTAAACAAGCTCTGGTTTTGTTCCAGTTGCTACATGTTAATATCAGCAAATAGACCTCTGTGCCAGAAACATTGATTCTTCATCATTTTCTTATTACCATCTGCCTGAGTCTACCCATTTCCTTGGTTTGCAATTCTCTATCTCACAGAGAAGTTATCCACACCCTAGTTATTTGCCATCTCCAAGAGCTAGCATTGAATGTTGCCTGTCATGATTGCCATTAGTGTGTTTGTATGTAGACTGGTTGATATGCTAGCTGTAAGGATATGTCTAGATTACTGTATCAAATTGTGTGTATTACAATCCCAATTTGAGACAATACCTCAGATAGTGCTACACAGCAGGCATAATAAGCACACTATTCAATAACAATCACATTGCAAACATTATGGTACAAATGATGAAATATATTTTATAGCAGACACAGCCCTTGAAAGTCAGTTTAGTTCTATCCTCTGATGAATCCTACATCTTGCATTCTTACTCAAGCAGCCTTACCATCTTCATTTCCTTGTCCTCGAGTTCTTTCAACCATTCTTTATCAATGCATCCTGTTCACTTGTTGCCATACCTCAAGTTAGAGAGGTTTATCTTTGTTGACTGTCCCTAAGTCATTTCAGACTGAGGTAGGAGGCATATATTTTTCCTGTGTTCTACTAGGATCTAAAATAGTGACTGGTTGTTCTGATTTATCATTCACCTATCCTTCATGTCTTTTAGGTTAAGTTTATACCCATCACAGTGCTTGACTGTGAGATTCACTATGTCTTGGATCATAAATGTATGAACACTGATTATCAGCTTTGTTCCATTGGGTATAAATGCTATATCTTGTCCTTAACTTCAAAACTCAGCATACAGAAAGCTAGTGTAGATGTTGATGAGACTTGTTGTGTTTATGTCCCAGCAATGAATAGCAATGAGTCTGTTGCCAAGGGATTGGTTATTCATAACAGGTGAGAGGGCAATTACAGACACCTTACTAGATATATGTTACAAACTCAAGTCCTTAGAGTTGGACAAGTGAATGAACCTTGTATTGGGTTGACACAAGAGAACTCAATAGAGACCTTGGTGTAAGATAGTCTATCTTATATACTAAAACCTCATGGTCCATGCTAACTACTTTTAGCCTACCCTAAACAGCCATATGTTTGTCTTAAGGTCAATATATATTACACATATTGTATAATATCATCCTTCTAGAATTTTCTATGTCCTTTTATGCATCTCGTGACTTGTGACTGTGTGAGCCTGTCACTCTAACCCTAACCCTAAGTTCTAAAAATGGAAAAATAGAAAATAAATGAAAATGAAAATGAAAATGAAAATAAATTAAGTCTACTGCTTTTATCTTTAACAGTATAGTTATGGAGTTGTCACAAAGCTGACCAGTTCATGTGTTCCATATCCAAATATGACTATCATTGTTAGAATGACATGTGAAGAGTCTCCCATCAGATGAGTATACATGGTAATCTCTGTCAAGATATACTTTATTGGTAAATGGAAAGGATCAAACTTGGCAGTGTCATGATTCTAGGAATAACTACACAATTGGAAATGATAATGGTCAAGCTATTGGGTACCAGCAATAGGTCTGAGCATTTTGGGATCTTAATGTCCAAAGAAAACAAGCAAGTGGGGTCTATCATATACTGAACCTGGACTAAGAAGACAAAGACATGATTGTCTCTCAATAGCTCAGCACATGTAGCCACATGATTAATTGTCTGGAAGGCAACCCTCCTATTAAAGACATGCATTTCTGTGGGCCAGATGTTACAATTAATGCCTCATGTCTTTAGCATGAACTAGGGTAAAGGGTAATGACAACATGATTGGCTATGCCAAAGTAGTCTCAATCAGCACCTCATGTAGTAGGTACTACATCCTTGCTTTTACCTCATGTTGTATGACTTGTTTTACCTCATGTACTGTGGACATTATCCTCATGGTTTACCTGTATATATAGTGTAGATGTACTTCTGTATCTTTACACTTTACCACTTGCAATCTATCCCTTACTTCCTCTCAAGTCTTTGCCTAAGTGCAATCTGAGCTCTAAAGCTAAGGTCATAACACCAGAGACTGAATGAGAGGCCATTCTCTGGGTTATTGATATCCCATAGGGTAATGAGAGAACCAGACAAAAGAGCTACCTAGTTCTCATCTGGCGAAAATGCAATCCTCACACCAGATTTATAATCCATATGCCTGACAACCTTCCAAGTCATTGTATCCCATAATTCAGCAGATTCCTGTGATTCAGTAGCTACCATCTTTCCGGAGTGTAAGACTGTGATGATCAATTTCTGCATATCAGCGTCATCTTGAGTGTTCATAGTGACAGTCTAATTTCTCGCCAAGTTCATATCCCACATCCTCACAATTCCACCCTTACTTCCCACTGAGATCCTGTTGCCATCGCGTGATGGACAAATACTCTTTACCTTTGAAGTGTTTGGAGCTTTTGTCTCGAAGATTATGTGTGGGATGGAGGCCTCCCATATCTTGATTGTGTGATATCGTGGGATAAACAGGTGACTGGTGAGGGGTGCATGTATAACAGCTGGTGGAATACATCCAATACTAACACTGAAATATGCCATCTCTTGTGTGTCAATCGCCAAACACAAATGTGCTCAGGTCCCTGAAATGTGGCCATCAAAATGTCACTGGTTGGCGAAAAGTAGAGTGAATAAAGATCACCAGGAGGATACAGGAATCGTCGAGTATTCTTGCTATTTTCCAAATTCCATAATTCAATGACACCCTCAGACACCCTTCCTATAGCCAGAAATTGCCCATCAAGAGAATTGGGTGACACGGACATCTACATCTGGCACCTCGAATAGTGTGCTAGACTTTGGTGTACCATTTTCAACATCCCATAACTTGACCAGAACTCGAGTTGGAAACGTCTGATTTATATATACATCTTCGAAATCGGTCCGAATCAAAGATCCATCTTCATCTATCCAGTCAAATGAGGCAATTCTGCCGTGCCAACGACCACACTGAATGAAAACAAAATCTCAACCCTCAATTGCGAACTGCTCCTCACCTCTCTTGATATCCCAGACGACTGCACCGTCATAGTTTCCAACCAGAATATGGGTTCCACTAGGGCAGAAACAGGCAGCTTGAAACCACGCACGGTATTTAAGCTGAAATGGGCCCGAGATGAGATGCCCTGTTTCAGAGTCACAAACATAAACATTATTATCTGATATGGAAGCAAAGATATTTTCATCTGGTGAGAAAACAAGACACCTCACAGAATCCCTATCATGCTCTGCAGTGGAGATGGTGAATGGCCACTGAGCAGGTATGCCCTCAGTGACTGTTAGCATGTTTGAAAACTTTAAACTGAACTTTTCGGCGATAAGTGAGTGCTCATGTGCAAAGGGGAGGGCGGGCAAATAGATATGGGGCGCATTTTCGGAAATAGGAATGATGAATGCCGAAACAAATCGGAGGGCATCATGGATAAATAAAGTCAGCTCGTTATTTGGGTCGAGTGTCTAACCAGCCAACATGAGATAGGTACCATGACAAATGAGCCAGCAACATACCTTCAAATCAGGCCATTCTATTGTCCTTTTCAGGATCACGACGGCCTCATGAGCTCTTCCTGAAACACTCATCACCTCCATCCAGAACAGTGACTTCTCGTCCATCACAAACTGAACTACCTCCATCAGCGTCTTCTCACACGGGTGCAAACAAGGTGGTCCGCCCAGAATCGACATGAATACAAAAGGAGAGGAGAGATAGCTGACTTGTCGGTAGCTGGAATGTCCCTATTCCTTATGCCCGAAGTTTTCAAGCCACATATATTGAAGTGGAGGGCTGATGATGACATAGTGTTCAAACACATCATAGCAAGCTGATGTTCGTGACGCTCTCGATCTTGGATATCTGCAATCATGCGTAGTTCTTGCTTAAAGAAGGGGGAGAGGAGAAAGTCCCCAAATAAGCGATGATGAAAATGAAGGATGGAGCTGGTGTCGATGACGGAAACAAGACCATTTCGGACGAACTGCAACATGTTCTTACTCTTGAATCCAGGAAGCACTATAAGCGCATCGTTATCGAGTGGCTCCTTGGAAAAACATTGCACCCACAACAGAAGTGACCGCCTTAATCTCTTCCTCTTCGATATCACGTCCGAATGATGTTTTGACGACAGCGGAATACAAGGAATACAAGCTTTTCAGACCCTTTCCATCGCCCTTTGATTGAAACATGGAAAGTCGTTCTTGAGGGTTGACCTGAAGAAATTCGGCAGCGGTGGTTGCCCAGATAAAAATACCAGTAGCACGAGGAACCAGATAACCAAGATCCTCTGCAATCCATCCAGGTTCCATTCCCATGGTGTCGAATCGTGACTTGAGAAATGCACGGATGTCATCAGAGGCACTGTCTTCCAGCTTGACGTCACTGCCAGAGGGAATATTGACATGTGTACTGACGGAGTCGGGGAACATCTTGGTAATAGCATCCTCTGGTCGGCTTGTAATCATTAACTTGAACTTCTTCAAGTGGTCGGGCTGAATCCAGCGCTTGAGTGTACGCAAGAGGTCCTCATAGTCGTCCTTTGCAGACGAGTCGTGCTTGAGGCCATCACACTCGTCCAATGCATCTATCACAATCACCGGAAGCTCCTCACACGGCACATCACCCAGGCTGGATAATGGTGTCTCAATGAGATTTTTGAAAAGGCGATCGATATCGGATGAGCCATGCTCTTTATCATGTTTGACCAAGTGTTGGCGAAAGGAGGGGTACAGACGGGAAAGATAATAGGCGACGACGTGCCAGAGGAGTCTGTAGTGATTGTGGTAGATTGTGTACGGTCGAACCGGAATGATATTATATGTCTATTCTGGTCCTGTAGTCGAGTCGAAATGCTAGCTGCTAAGGCAGATTTCCCAACACCAGGAGATCCCCTTATCCAAATCATATTGTGGCCGCCAGTGTTCTTGACCTCGGTTTCAATCGCTTGTAGGATGTCACTACAAATGCCTTCCATACATGGTTCGCACATCTTGAGCTTGTTCCCCCCAAGGGTGCTCACCAAATCGTCCAGCTCCTTCTGCTCGGCGACTGCTGCAACCATGGCAGCTGATACCATGAATCAGACAACTTGGACAATGAATATAGGCACAGAGACCAGGCCTTGCTCTACTCGGATCTCTATAAGAAGATCTCGGTCGAATATTTTCGCAAAATCATCTAGTTTGTCTCGTAATTCAATCGCTTTGTCCTTTTGAGCGGCAACGAGGATGTAATTGACTGGGATCACAGATTCAGTCAATGATCCATCTCAGATGAATTGATACGAACGCTGTTATGATTCCATGCAAACTGACAGAATCAATCACTGCACATCACTTCCTCCTCCTCCTCTTCTTCTTCTACTACCACTGCTACTAAAATGGAACAAAAACCAGATTACCGACAAGAAAAAGATCGTCCTCACACAAGACCATCCCATCGTCGAAAGATCAGCTCACATTTCGTCTCCTCCTGTGCTTTGGAAACCAGGTTTTTCCATAAATCATCAAAATTTATGCTAGCTTTACACCGGAAATTGTCTTTGTTGGCATGCCTAATACCAAGGTATTTCTCTCGCCGAGAATATATGTGTATTTCAATATTCAGGTCACTTCCTTCCTTGAGAATACTAGACCGCATGATAAATTAGGACTATCTGCACACAGGAAGCTCAACTCACCATTTGTTTGTCAACTTTAAATGCTGTTTGCCCTTGATCTTTTTCTCTATTTTCCCTTCCGCATCTTGAAGAGGACTAGAACTATCCACCTTGTCAGAGTACTTGACAATGAACAACTGTGAAACTTGATGTTCGAGCTCTCCGATAAATTCTGGAAGTAAAAGCGATTGCTTGAGCCTACTGATGGATCGACCCTATGCATAGAGTAGCACTCACCGACAAATCGGATGGCACGTTTCATAGTAGATACATTTGGTTTTGCCATTGATACAACTTATGGATAGAATGAGTAGGAAGGAATAGGATGTTGATTGACAAGAACAAGGACAAGGACAAAGTCGTGACACAAGCAATCACCGAAGCAGCTGCCACTGCCTCACGAGTCGAACCAGGTGGGAATATTACCTGTGCCCAGATATGTCAGAAACACGGCAAAGCTGTGGGCGTGGGAGCAGTAACAAGTCCATCCGTCATTTCTCAAAGCACTGTTGGATTTTTCCTTCGAAAGGTGACCCCACAAATTCGTATGAGTATTGTCCTCTGTCATCGATTGTGCTTTCTTGGTGGCGTCCTTGCGCGAGGTGTGTAACAGTTCTATATTTATTATACCACAACATTTTCATGCAAACACTATTTTGTCACTAATCTCCTGAGCTAATCCCCTTCACAGATACTATGGCTGATTTGCATACCACTGAAGTGAGTTATTTAGACTTGTTTGCAACCGATCAAGGGTTCATTGATTTTTGATAAAAGATTAACTCATACTCCAGGAACAATATTTAATTTCCAATAACAAGCTTACTGTGAATATCTGACCTCAATTTCTTCTTTCCTTTCCCTCATATACATAACGAAATAGAGCTTGATTTTCTATTTCCATAACTGGTATCTCTCCCAACCTCAACTTGGCTGCAACGAGCGGAACGAGCCTCACTTGATCCACAGTCCTATTCTCAACACACGCAACAGGATTCTGAGGTAGCAGCGCTGCCATCTTCTTACTCAATTCCCATTCCACCTCGCATACTGTGACCATCATTATGATAGGCTGACTCCCTGTTCCCCAGACTTGAAATGGTAGTTTGCCCTCATTTGCCGCGAGGGATGAGTTTTGAACCGTGAGAGTCGATGCATCAATCGCTGGCTGCCAGGTGAAAGTAAGAAGAAATTGATGTAATTATCGGCCTGCCACACATATGTGAGAAGCAGCAAGTACCAAAAGTGTTAGCATGGGTACGGCTGTCAGGTACTGTGCAGGGGCATTAGGGAGAGGTCGCTTTACATCTCCAAGAGCCTGCGCATTCCTGAAAAAAATAGAATTCAGTTTTGTCTGTCTGATCAGGCCATCGTGATTGCGAGTACCTTAAACCAATCGTGGTTGTTTGGTTTGTTTGGTTGAACGATAATTCGACAGCGAAGGCCCCCTGTGATCACGATGTCTCCATTTGGTCTTGTTTCTATTTGAACCGGCATATCCAAATTTACTGTGATCTTGTTTGTTCCGAAGCTGGTCATCACGATTTATGAATGCCTCCGATTTTCTTTTCATCATAGACATACCTCGACAGCTTTTAAACTGATGGATTAAACGCACTAAGGTTTTCCCCATTAACAGAGATGGTACTCTGAGCGCTTCTTTGTGTCCAACTGGGGACCCAGATATCGAAAGGGAGACTCTTGGTCGAAGTCACAGTATAATCAAGCCTAGAAACTCTGACAGATCGACGCACAAACCATACCTTTGACCTTGTTTGATTCAACAACTCCAGAAAATGTCGCGGGCTCGAGAAAAGCATTTACGAGACCTTGATCAGATTGATCAACCTGATCAACCATGAATGAGTTTGCCCAGAATTTTGGAAATGCTTTAGGGTGATTGACGGTGCAGCAAGGGTGTTTTATGAGATTATACTGAATAACTAACTCATATTAACTAGGAGGAGACGTGTGCCTCGAACTCAATCACGTTTGAGTTGAGTCCGTTATTGACCCAAGGGGGTGGGTCCATGACTTGAACCCAGATCCGATTTACTCTCCAGAAAAAAATAAACGACGTGTGATTATCGTTTAGTAAAGATACCTTGTTGATCGTACTGACGCACTGAAGAACACATACGGGCAGCAGGGAGAGCACTTTATGCTGACATTATTATGAGATCATACCTAACGAGCTTTAAATAATACGCTACCGGGTTTTCCAGCCCGGTCATCCAATGAATTGTTTCCAAAAATCTATTTAATCATGGGTAGAGAAAACATCTGTTCCCTAGTATCTGATTAATTAAGAAATTTAGCATGATCGCCGGGCTACTACACTTATGCGACAGCACAGAGTTCGGCTTCCCACGAAGGGTCAAGTCCAGCAATATGTACCAGAAGCATGTCCATGGAACTTGTAACCCCCTGGAACGACCTCCAAGTGACATAGAACCAGAAGGCATAGGCACTAGGTACTGCATTTATCAGTGGACAGTCCCTTAACTAAGGGTTGTCAATTTTTCATTTTCATTCAGTCAGACCACTATCATAGTGGTGGTGTGCAACTTTGATGTGGGAATATAAATAGCCACCCTCCTCTCCACTTTGGAGACGAAGAGTAATGAGAAGTGGGTCTGAAGGAAATGCTAATCGTGAGGCGTTTTTATAAAACGAGTGGAGAGAATCACCTCATGCGACGTTTGCAAGTTGACACTTGCAAGGAGGAGGAGGAGTTATTAGTCGGATCAGTAGAGTCTTGATACTTACCTCACTGTTACTTGCGAAGGACCGAGGGACTCCAGGGCGCAAGTCACGTGGAGCGGTAGTTAGTGTAGCGATAAAGCGATAAAGCGATAACTAACATAACATAAGTTTCACAACAGCGTCTTACCATAAATCACAAGACTCTATCACTCCTTCAATATCCATACTAAGTATATTCAATAGTACTCGAACGAAAGCATCTAGGTGATGCACTTGTATTTCTCATCAAAAAAGCATAAGCAATAATCATAGTCACTGGCATTAGATAAATTTCTTTATTCCATCGTAGTACCCTCCCAGGTTAACACCATCCACCAACTTTGCCCACTCGTCTGGCCATTCAGGTCTTGGCGTCCACTCACTAATTGCCTTCACGAGCTCTGTCATCTCTTGGTGAAAATGCATTCTCGCAAACTCAGCTGCTAGGTCGATCCCCCCAGTAATCCCCCCACAACTCCAAACATTCCCATCTATTATCCATCTCCGGTCTCCAACCCAAGCCACTTCCTTCTTCAACATACCCAGCCCTGCGAATTCTTTCAAAGTGTATTTATTAGAACAGATTCGATGTCCATCTAGGATACCCGTTTGGGCCAGAAGGAGCGAGGCCACGCAAACTAGCAACATGGCTTTGACTTTGGGCTTGATAACTTGAAAGAATTTGATGCAAGCGGGGGAAAGAGTTTTTGTTGGGTCTGCCCCAGGAACAATGAGGTAGTTGAGTTGATCATCGGGGGGAGGATTGGAGAATGTGTGTGTTGGCTGTTGAGCTGGACCAGAGGAGGGGTAGGGGTAGGGGTAGGGGTAGGGTTTGGGGTAGGGTGAGGGGTAGGGGGG
>JAJOHK020000167.1:0-37835 GCA_022457215.2 Leucocoprinus gongylophorus
TGGTAATTCAACCTATACAAAACTTAATTAGTCATAGTACTGATCATGAACCAAATGCTTAGTCATCACTTCTTTCTCTCTTACCACTATCTTGTATAGTAGTGTCCAAAAGAAAATTAGCAAATATACTGAATTATTCCATCTCTAAACCTTAGACTAACTAACCTTCCCAATCTAAACAACATTCAATAGATATTGAAGCCAATTTATCTAGAGAACATTCTCTTTCTCCAAATACTAACAGTTCAAGAGAAATGTCTGTCAACTTTGCTACTTTTTTATAGATTATATAGAACACATATAAGCTCAGTCTGGAAATTTGACATGAGTAGAACAAGTTGAGAAAAAGAAGCTATAAGATTCTCTTTCTCTATCCTATGCATCTTTGAAAACTACATCTTTGAAGCTTATAGATGACTCTGTATATATCTTATAGCATTGATACTAATAAGATATTGTTTTTCATAAGTTTGAAATTATACCAATTCCAAATCCAGCCAAAGATAAATAGGCCAACATTTCAAAAATTCTCTCTTCTATTTCTTTTATACCTAGCAAAAGCATCTGGGCCAAATCTAAGTACTTCAAGAAAACTCAATCATTGAATACAAATAACTAATTATATACAAACTTGAGCAACTACTTTGAGCAACTACTTATATGCTCAGGCTTCTCAAAGCAACATTGAGAATATTATCAAAATCTATAATATCACTAGCAATAAAGAAATGAAGAGCAAACTGAAAATTAACATAACTACCAAAGGTCTTTCTAGAAAGTAGATAATTATTTCAATGAGTGCAAACAACTCTGAAGCTATTGTATTACAAGTTAATGTTCATATATCAAACATCAACAGACTTCTGAAAGGTGTGAAATCTAAAGTTTCTGCTGATTTTATTTACTCCAACAATAAAGGTATTATTACTACTAATAAAGCAATAGTTTCTTTAGACTTGAGCATAGTAGAAAGATATGTCAAAGAGTTGAACAATATTAACTCAAATGATGTCATGAGCCTCTGACTTACTCAATCCAAGTTATACCTCAAAATCCTAAAGGTATTTTACTTTCTAGAAAACATGAACTTATCTATTACTTTCAATATAATAAAAGAGGTAATTAAGAATACTCATATCTTCAATAATATTATTTTAGTATCTTGTCTATATGTTATCAAAGCATCTCCTAAACTAGACATAACTGTTATATAAGTCAATATTTGGGATTCTCAAAATAGTATAAAAGCAAAGTGTTTTATTAACAGATGTTTTAATATAGGTCAGCAAATTGCAACTATTAGAGATACTAATATGATCCCTAGTGTTTCTCAATACAAGAATTATTGAAAGTAAAGACATATCACTTTTGCTTACCATTCATATAGTTTTAAATACTAAAAATGCAATAGTTTCTATAAAATCAAACATTACAGAGAAATGACATAGTGTTGTAAGGCCAACTTTAAAACAAATTCTTCTAAACTTGAAACCAAAAGAAAGAAAAACATTGTACTCACTTATTTAAGTATATTAATTGCAAGGGTAAACACTAGACAGATAACAATAGTTGTCCATTCTAGAATCATAGATTCAATAGAGACTAGTATACTAAGAAGTCTCAAGAGTTCCAAGAAATTAGAGCTAACTCAATTTACTTATCTGTGGACAGGGTTAAATAATGATTATAAAATCTTTCAAACTTTATTTATCCAAAAACCTTCTTGGCCAAGGGAAAGAGTGGAAATAAACCTCTATTTCACATAGATTATGCCTATCTTAAGGTTATGGGTTCAATTTCTAAGTAATCCTTCATGTTGGAAAACTATATAAGTAAGGTTAAGGTTGATATACTGTAAATAATATCTTATAGGCATGGACTGCCACCATGCCCCCATAATAAATTATTGATTACAAAAAAAAACTCTTGGTTAATTATCTGTAAAATTCCAAATTTTATGTTTGAAAAGGAAGATATCATAGGAGCTCCTCACTATCCTTCTTGAATTATGTTTACAAGATTATCACTTGTTGATAATAATTATCCAAGAGTTATTATCTATATTAATATCAAGTTAATCAAGTTATATTTTTCATTATTGAGATATCAATCTTATTTTCTTTTTCAATTATGGCATTATATGTTTTATTATTAAAATTTACTTAGATAATCAGCAGACTGCCTTAAATATCATAGTACACTCAAACCTTTATATTTTATTCTGATTTTATTTTCCTTTTATCTATTTTCTTTTATTTCTTAGACAATGAAGAGACTGGTCACATAACACATCACATAACATTATACCATAGGCCTAGAACATTGTAGAAAGGACTAAAAGAAATGATATAAAAATATATGTTTATAATATATCAATCTCATAGTATACTCATAGATAATATATAGACTTTAGAATAGAGTTATTTATTGTTAGCACAGACCATGACCTATTTGTATAAATAAGGTAGTAATACATCAGAGACTTCTTGTCAAGTTTTCTTGTAATCTCCATGAAACTCTTTACTTATAAGATTACTTAGTAATCTATTGACTATCTTGATTAAGTAGTTGCCATAATATTAAAGTATCTAAAAGATACTAAGGTAAATTTGAATAATATTCTAATTATGACAGTGGACTTCAATATCAGAGATAACAATTAGAATCTATCATATCCTTATTACTTAATACATATAGATGTACTCTGAGAAGTAGCTAATAGTCTTAATCCAGAGTTATCAATACCTATTAATCTAGTATCTACTCAATATGCAGACAACTCTCAAGATTTAAATTTTAATGTTTCTCTGAGCAGAAGTGGAGGAATTTAACAACTATTAAATCTTATTCAACTTATAAAGTTTTTTTAATCATATTATTTTATTAATATCTATTATCATTAAAGAAGAATTTATTCAAGAAAAAAACAGTTTATTATCAGGAATAGTAAGAAAGAAAAAGAATTCATCAATAAACTTAGAAATAGGATAAGTGATATTGATATAACTAACATTCTTAACTGTGACATGTTTAAACATGTAACTCAGAAATTTACTACTATTACAAAAGATCTTTGGAACAAGTATTCTAAGAATAAGGAATATAATAGGGACTTAGCTACTTATCAAATATTTAGAAGAAGAATAGACTAAATAAAATACAAAAAGTCAGTAAGAATAGCTAAAAGAGTTTTTTTTAATAATAGAATTCAAGAAATTACTTCAATTAACAAAAGGCTATAAGATTTTATAAATTGGATCAAGAAACAAAAATTACTAGTTACAGAAGCCATCAAATTTAATAGACTTCTATATAATAATCTAACCAAATTATAACAAGTACTATTTTATTTTTTTAAGTCAACAATTTATTACATGGAGTGTGATAGCAGTCCATGCCTACAGAAGGAATTATGTACAGAGTATTAATACACTAATTTTTTTATGCAGTTACCCAACATAAAGAACTACTAAGGAATTGAACCCATAACCTCAAGTAAATTTGAGATAGATATAATACACATAAATGGGGGGCTCTTTTACTATGCCATCTCTCCCCCAATAACAAGCACTATATCAATCCTACAATTCAGCTCAAGATTAGTCTATTAATTTGCAACTTCTTGATGAGATTCTCTTATATCAATGAGCAAATAGCCTTTATTTTCTAGAGCTGAATTTAATGATGCTATTAATAAATGCAGTAGTTTGTCTACTCTGAATCCTGATCATATTTCTTGAAATCATTTTAGAGATAGTAAGTAATGCTAAGTACATTACTAACATTGTCAATATAGCAAATTCTTGTATCAATTTTAGCTATTAACCATCATACTTTAAGAAGTTATCATCTATTATTATTCCAAAGCTCAACAAATCTCTGTATGATATTCTTAAGGCCTTTTATTCTACTGTTCTTCTCAATATACTGGAAAAGCTAATCAAAAAAGCAATAAACAATAAACAAATGCTAGTATTTTCTTAATATATTTTATATAAGTGGAATGGGTGAAGAACCTTTATACAAGTACTCTTACATTTGATATTATACAACTTTTTCCTTCCTTAAATCATCAACTTCTTCTGATGATTTTGAATAAAGCAGGCTTTGATTCCAAAATTTCCTGATTTTTCTCCAGTTATTTAATTAACAGATGGACTCAATATATATAGAACTATTTTACATCATTATTCTTCAGAGCTGATATTTGTATTGAACAAGGATCTACACTCTCTCCTACTCTTTCAGCATTTTATATTGCTCTTATTTTTCATATGGTATGAGAAATCTAATGCAACTCTCTTTTGTAATTATAACATTATTTTATCTCTCTTCACCCAATTTATTCTAGTAATAAAACATGACAAATTGGAAGTTTTCCACTTTTCAAGATCAACAAAGAATGTTCATCCATCTCTACTAGATATAAGACTTGTAGGAGATACTTTACTCAGACCAAAAAACACAGTAATATCTAAGGTTTTTCTTTGATAAAAAACTCTTTTTGACATCACATTTGCTATTATGCTAATAAAGCCTTATCTACCATCAAAGGCATGAAAATGTTGGGTAATTCAACAAGAGAGCTTTCTCTAATGCACAAACATCTTTTATATAGAATATGTGTCCTCCTTATTACTCTATATAGGTTTTAGCTTTGGTATTTCAAGGGAGCACTATTATATCAACCTCTTAAAGAATTAAAGAAAATGCAGAAAAGAGTAGCTTTGTGAATTATAGAAGCTTTTTATATATTACCTTTATAGGGAGTTGAGGCTATTATTAGTCTTATCTCTATTTAATTCCACCTTAATAAAATCATTGATCAATATCATCTTTAAATGGTATCTTTTTCTAAACAATACATGATAAACTCTCTTTTAGATAAACATCATTCTAGAAAGACTATTTCTCATCATATGACCACTTTTTATCTTATCCCCAAACAATGCTTGAAGATTGAAAGTTCCATAGTAAACACCAATAATCACTTGAACAAAATATTTCCAGTCTTTGATAGCTTGAACAGAGAACTGTCTTTTAGTTTTGGTCTTATAAATACTTTTCCTGATTGTTTTTTCTTTTATTTAGCTAATTGAAAAGATGTCAATACAAAAATCACTTAACAAACTCAAGAACATCTATGAAGCTTTATCCAACAACTATAACACCATACTCATCATATTTAACACAAGTATCAAAAACAATATTACTATCTTAGTCTTGTACATCTGGAAAGAATATGAAATTATTGCAAAAACTATTCATCATACAATAAATATATTGTTAATAAAAGCTTAACTTTTTGCTATTAGACATAGTATTAGTCAAGCATCTTAAATACAAGGCATTATATATATTGTCATCATCATAGATACTATTCATACTACTAAATGTATCTTTAACATGTTTATCTATCTATACCAACTACATATTATTATCATATCTAGTATCTTGAAGAAGTTCTTTGACAAGAATATAAGTAACTCGATTTCATTTTGGAACTATCCTAGTAACAATAAATGATCTCTATATTTACTAGTTAATAAAAAATTAAAATTTCACAAAATAAGCCTATTTTATCTAGCAAAATGTTATGGGAGTTTAGTAAGAAAGAAGAATGCAATTCTATTATTAAAAAGTAGCAGATGTATTTCCAAGTATTTGATTACAAGAAAAAATATTTCCTTGATTTAAAAAATGATAGTAATCAACCTATTTGTCCTATCTATTCTAAAAATGATGTTTGGCTGAAATATTTCAGCCTTTCCAACTTGTTGTATGCATACATTACTAGATTAATTACCAATCATATTTTCATTGGCAAATATAGGCTAAGATTCATCCCTAATAATTCATTTGCATACTTATGTAGTAATTCTCCTATTAAGACAAGAATATACATTCTATATGAGTGTATAAGAAGTTATGGAATTCTAAGTAAGAGTCTCTTAAATATATTATGTTCTAGGCCATGATGAATGTCATTTTTAGAGACCTTATAGTAAAAGAGATTATAATTGTATACTTAAATAACATTCTTATATTCACTTGGATATTAGAAGACTATTTATCATATGCCAAGTCCACTTATCTGGAAATTATATTCTCATAATAATATCACCTCCCAATTATACAAGCCTGCCTTCCATGGTAGCCACTTTTCTTGCAACATGCCTTATAGTGGTATTTCAACTATTTAGATATTCTATCTTTCATGGTGGAAATACTCTTTTTGACTCAGTCTTCCATGATGGAGTTACTCCTGTCAGTGTTTTAACATTGAAACCTCTGCTCAGGGTAATAGGGGCTATTCTACTGAAACCCCAAGCATCTCCTATAGTAAAAACTCATATATAAGACTAGTAGTTACACTGTAATTTGTTAGTCTGATAATTGGCAAAGATAAACTCTTATTGAACTCAATCTCCAGTGTTCAATGGTGACACACCAAATCAGTACTTACTCTCATCTCAGACTTCTTTCTATCATCTAAAGTTATAACCATATGGTAGACAGATGGTACAGCATATGAGCTGAAGCCAAGGTTGTTTTACAAGTCTGCATATTTCCAAGTCCATATTGTGGACTTTGACCTCTGGTGTGAATTGTACCTGATAGTATTATCAGACTACTAAGTCTACTGTCACTTCTAAGCAGTTCTGTCTACTAAATCCTCTATAGCAGTTCCATTTGTAAAACAATCTCCCTACTTCAAAGTCCAAAATAGCTTTCTCTCACCATAATTCTTCAACTTTAACTCCAGTTCTACTACTTGGAACATCTTTTAATACTATTTCTTATTTTAGTGACCATTTGGCTTATCCACCAAATACTCCACGACAATCAAGATAAATCTACCAAAGAGGCCACTTATCTCTGAGATCTTTATCTAGTACCATTTAACCTAGCTGGACAACTTTACCTGTTCCTAAACCAAGTATTGTCCCTGTGGATAATGATCCTAACTGGGAGGATGCTCCAGCTAATTCTACCACTAATTTAACAGCTAATAGATCTACTTCTACTTACTCACAGTCAAAATCCTGTCAGAGCAATAATATAATGAACAGTTGGCTGACATACTTGGCTGACTTGCTAACACTCTCAATGTTAATTAGATTCCTGAACCTAATACTAATACATGGGGAACTAAAGCCCACATCTCTGATATCTTCAGTAGCACTAAGCCTAACAAGCTTAATAATTTCTTGTTCCAATGTCACCTTTATTTTTGTGCTAACCTAGTGTAATTCAACATGGACATTGTAAAAATCAACTTCACAATGACCTATCTCACTAGAATAGCCTAGGACTGGTTTAAGGTGGGCTTTAACCAGAAAGACCAAAGTATCCTGTAAGACTAGCTCTCTGACTGGAATCTGTTTGTGGATGAGCTATGTCAACATTTTGGTCTCCTGGACTCTGTCAGTGAAGTGGCCAACATGCTGAACAACCTCCACATAAAGCCCAGTGATAAGATTTCCACTTATAATATAGACTTCATGCACTATGTCTTTCAACTAGGTTGGAGAAATAGTATGCTTTGCTATTGTTATTACAAGAGGCTCCCCAATCAGATCAAGAATCCTATCTCTATCTGAGAACAAGAAAAACCCATCTCATTCCAGAACATATATACTTTAGCAATAACTATCAATCACTGCTACTGGGAATGTGACCGTAAATGCCACCATGCAAGACAGGTGGAAAAAGAAGCTCTTGAGTCTTATTCTTGGAAGCAAGGAAAAGCTTCTATCTCTGATCCTGCTGTAGCCTCCTAAAATAAGATAAACCTATCTCTGGTAGCCTCATCTGCCAAGACTCTCTCTTTGAAATTATCTTTGTCCCTCACTTCTAAGAAATAATCTAATTCTCTATAGGTAGACCTCTCTTTCAAGCTGGCTAGCAATAGCAAGTTGATCAGTGACAAGTGCAAGAAGCATCTCAAAAACAATCTGTACCTCTATTATGGTGTAGAAGACCACAAGCTAGACTCTTGTTCTAAAAATCAGACCATGGTCATACCTAAGGACTGTGGTACTTCAGAAACTACTGATCCTCTGGCAGTTTCTTCTGAAAAGCTCTCAGAAAAATAAAGAGTGACCTTTAGGACTTCACACAGACTAAGGGCCATATTAAACTTTCCTATGCAACAACAAGTCCTATCTGACTCAATACATCTGCTCTTTCTGATTCTCATTCACTTTTTGTTTTCCTTACTTCTCCCTTGATTCTTGGTTAGGATTACCTTAATAAAATCCTGTTTTGAGCTCTTGTCGACTTTGGATCTACTCATTATTTTGTAGACTCTAAATTCATGGATACTTACCACTTAAAAACATCTGCAACTCCTCCAGTTGCTCTTTGCTTGTTTGATGGTTCATTAAACAGCACAATCTCTGAAATTGCCAACTTGCTTATAATTTTTTCTACTAGTAATTGTATGAATTTGGACTTCTATGTTACTTCACTTAATTCTTCCTATTCTTTGGTCCTTGGATACAACTGGCTCATCTGATACAATCCACTAATTGACTAGGTAAATAGATCGATAAACTTCCATCCATCTTTGCAGGAAAATCTTGCTTCTTCTTACATTATGGCCAACACACCATTGATATCTCTGTTCTTTCTAGACATTTCTCTGCAATCATCAGACTCTGTAATTCCCATACCTATATCTGAAATCTCCATGTCTAACTCTGAGCAACCTAACATCACTATCATTAGTGCTACAGCATTCTTGCATACATCAAAACTCCTAGGCTTCAGCAATTTTGAACTCTGTCTTCATTCTTTGGACATTCAGACTAACTCTGCAAAACTTACAAAAGCTCCTGATCTTTCCAATGTCCCTTTCAAGTATCATAAGTTCACTGACATTTTCAGCAAAATTCAAGCTGAAGTTCTCACTCCTTATCATCCTTATAACCTCAAAATCAATCTGGAAGGTGTTCAATCTCCAGTTGGCCTCATATACTTTCTTTTGGCATTCAAACAAAAGACTTTCAAGGAATTCATTGAGAAAAATCTCAATATGGGTTTCATTTAACCAACCTCATCTCCACATGGTATATTGGTCTTATTTGTTAAGAAGAAAGATAGTTCACTGTACCTCTGTGTTGACTTCTGTAGCCTTAACTGCATCTCCAAGAAGGATTATTATCCACTTCTGCTCATCTTCAATCTACTAAACTCATCTCACAAAGCTTGGGTTTATTCAAAGATAGATATTTGCCATGCTTACCATTTGGTTTGCATTGCTGATGAGGATGAATGGAAGACTGCTTTTAGAACATGTTATAGATCATTTGAATAGTCTATAATGCCCTTTAGTCTTACCAATGCTCCTACAGCTTTTTAGCAATTCATGAATGACATTTTCTCCAATCTTTTGGATATCTGTATTATAATCTATCTGGATGATATACTTATTTACTCAAATAACATGTCCAAACATCACTGGTGTGTAAAAGAAGTACTTAAGTATCTCTGCAAGGCTGGTCTTTATGCCAAAGCAAAGAAATGCAAATTTTACTCTAAGTCAGTAAAGTATCTGGAATATATCCTTTTTCCTTTTAGCCTTACTATGTCTGATAACAAAGTAAAGATTATTCAAGACTAGCTGGAGCCTAAGAAAGTTGAGGATATTCAATCCTTCTTAGGTTTTGCAAACTTCTATCACCGGTTCATCTTCAACTACTCAAACATTGTCATTCCATTGACATGCCTTACCTGGAAGAACATTCCTTAGAAGTTTGACTCCTCCTGTTATGATGCTTTCAATTCTCTCAAGAAAGCATTTATCTCCACCCTCATCCTTATTTATTGGATTCCTGATGCTTAACTCATCTTGGAAACTGATGCTTTGGACTATGCTCTCACTGCAATTCTTTCCATTATTAACAAAGAAAATAAAGTTCATCCAGTGGCTTTTCACTCTCACATCTTCACTATAGTGGAGTTAAATTATGATATGCATAACAAGGAATTGCTTGCCATCTTTGAAGCTTTCAAAATTTGGTGACACTACTTGGAAGGTCTAGTCTATCCCATTGATATTGTTACAGATCATAAAACCCTTGAGTATTTTTTTACTACCAAGGTATTGACCTGGAGGCAAGCACAGTGGTCCAAGTACCTTTTCCAGTTTAATCTTGTCATCAGGTTCCATCCTAGTCATCTTGGCACCAAACTGGATGCTCTTACTAGACAATAGGACATCTATCCTAAAAAGGAGAATACTAGCTATGTCACAGTCAACCCTCACAACTTCAAACCTATCTTTATTCAAGAACAACTTCCAGTCTCTATACAAGCTGCTATCTTCCTTTTTCCTTCTCTCCACATAGCTACAGTCATAGATCTAGACATCCTACATTGAGACATCCTTTTGGCTCTCCCTAGTGACCTAATTGTGATAAAACATATCTCTGTAGATGGCTGGTGGTCTATGGATCCAAACAGTTTTCTCCTCCTTGACAACAGAATTTACATACCATTTGCTGGTAACTTCTACATATGCATTCTCCAGTATAACCATGATCACATCCTTGCCAGATATTTTGGTCAAAACAAAACACTGGAATTAGTTCACCACAGATATTCCTAGCCTAGCTTCCATACTGATGTACAGCAATTCTGTAAGTCTTGTGTTACTTGTATACAATCTAAGCTACAATGTTACAAGTCCTATGGATCTCTCAAACAACTTCCTATCTCTGAGCAACTATAGAATTCCATTTCTATGAACTTCATCAAGAAACTTCTATCATTCTCTCAGTTTGACACTATCTTAGTCATAGTCAACCAGCTCACCAAGTAGACAATCTTTATCCCTGCTCATGATATCATCACATCCTTAGACTTAGCATATCTATTTGTTCTTTATGTATTCTCCAAACTTTCTATGTCACTTCTGACAGAGGCTTAGAGTTTGTGTTAAACTTCTTCTATTTCTTAGATACTGCTCTTGATATGCAGCTTCACTTCACTTCAGGCTACCACCCTGAAGGTGATGAATAAACTGAACATATGAATCAGACCCTCAAGCAATACCTCCATGTATATTGTAACTATCAGCAAGATAACTGGTCCAAACTCCTATCTCTTGCAAAGTTTGCCTACAATAATGCTTTGAGTGCTACTGCTGGTGTTTCTCCATTCTTTGCTAATAAGGGATATTATCTGAACATTACTGTTTATCCTGAACACAATATTGCTTTCTCCCAAGCCTGCAAATTCACCGTAGATCTCAATAAATTACAGAGTACTCTCAAAGCTGAAATTATAGTGGCCTAACAACATTATTAGAAATTCACTGATATACAACATTCTCCTGCTCCTGATTTCAAAGTAGATAACAAAGTCTTTATCAAGGCTTAGTTTTTCTAAACTACTTGGCCTTCAAAGAAACTCTTCAAAAAATACCTTAGACTTTATGAAATCATTGCCCAGTCTAGTACTCTATTGTTCACTCTCCATCTTCCAGAGTCCATGTGCTCTGTTCATCCAGTTTTTTATGTATTCATGCTCAAACCTGCCATGTCCAACACTTTCTCTGAGAGAATACAACTGACTTCTGCTCCAGTTATAATTGACAGTGAACCTGAATATGAAATTCTCAGATAGTAGATTCTAAAATTGATTACCAACAGGTATGCAAACTTCTATACAAGGTGATTTGGCTAGGATATGAAGATACTAGAGATAAATCAGAGTGGATTCCCACATCAGAACTCACTCATACCTCTGACTTGGTAGCCAATTTCCACATCATATGTTCTGCCAAGCCTGGTCTACTTTCTTTGTCCTGATTATACTGTGGTACTTGTCCCATACCTCCACACATTTTCTAATGGGGATTTCCTTCATTAATTCCTTAGTATATTCTATCTGTTTATTTTCATTAATCCCCAGCTTCTGTGCACTTTTCAGAATTTCTTTTCAAAACTTTCAGATTTATTTTCATTTTATTTTAGTTTTATTTAATTGTTATTTTCATTTTTTGTGATCTAAATATATGAGTAAAAAAATCAAGAAATAAAATCACTATTCTAATAGGAAGCAGACAACAGAATCCCCTTCTCTTGACTTTCTCTAGGGCTATCCTTGGACCCCCTCTTATCATCTCTGTTCTCCTTCTTCTTATTTTCTCCTTCCAAGTCCTATCTCTGCTCCATTACAGCATTAATCTTTACTAATTAGGCTATATTCCTTTCCTGGCCCTCTACCAAGTCCTGAAGGGATTTCCTGACTCCTTGGTACTCTTCCACAAGTTCTTGGAGTGTCTTTTCAATGACACTTAGAACCCTACCATAGGTAGGGATCATAGTTAGTGGATTGGTACTAATGTGGGGTTTGCACTGTTGCTTAAGAGTGATATATCTGGTATATGTGAGAGATCGGCTATAAAGAAAAAATTTATTAGAAAAAATAATAATAATAGAAAATTAGTACTCACCTTGAGTAGTGCACCAGACAATCTTGTCTAGCATACACATATCTCTCATAGGGGTTAGCATCTCCTATCTTAACTGCAGTGCCCCTGTAGTACTTCCCTAGTTGCTTCCCTCTAGCTTTCTTAGAGGGCCATTACCTCTTCTTATCTCTGGAAGTGACTTCTTTGCACTTAGATCTCATAACCTGGAATTTCTCAGTGCCCTCCAAAAGGGCAGTGTTATGAGATAATAAAGTATGAGAAGACTTTGCTATATATATATATTAGTAAGAGACATGATTATATCAGTTTACAATGATGAAGAGACATATGACTGTGGTCACATGACATGTCACATGGTATGATATCATAAAGCCTAAAATAGACTAGAGTAGGCTGGAGTAGTCTAGATGGATGATGTCAAGGAGCATAGTAACTACATTGCTACCACATAATGTATATATGGTGTACTCATAGATAACACATAAATATTAGGGTAGGCATACATAGTAGAAGCATAGTCATAGCATGAACCACATGTAACTTATATAAATAGGGTAGCAATACAGCAAGGACTCCTTATTGAGTTCTCTTATAATCTCCATATTGATAGCCTACTGAGAGCTTTGCTGCTTTGTGCAATTATTGGACTTTGTGTCTAGTAGTTGCCACAACAGGTGGCTTCTTCCTCTAGCACCTCATTCTGAAGTTGTTAGAGATATTCCAATGTCCTTTTCTTTTTTTCCTTCTCTTTCACAACTTTTCTCCTTTCAGCTTCCTCTCTTGTTTTTGTCTCTACTTCCCTTCTTGCTTTCTAAGCCATACACTTAGCCTGATGTAACTTTGCTACTTCTTTCAGTTGGATTAAAAGCTGCTGCTGCTTCTTGTATCTCCACTGCATCTCTTATCATTGCTTTTCAAGTATATTAGTGTTATTTTGAGAAATGTTAGAGAGGATGGGGGAAGACATGGTGATACAAAAGCAAAGGAAAAGTTTCCTTTTCCATTTATATATTGTTGACCTAGGTACCATTATGAGATTTTCAGATAAATTTCATAAGACTTCAAATAAACTCAATAGAACTTTAAAAGCTCAGTCCTAAGAAGGGAATACTATCATATGCCAAGTCCACTCATTTGGAAATTACATCTCTGTGGTGATATCACCTCCTAATTATACAAGCCTGCCTTCTATAACAGCCACCTTTCTTGCAACATGCCTTATGGCGGTGTTGTAACCATCCAGGTATTCCATTTTCTATAGTGGAGATACTTCTTTTAACTCAGTCTTCCATAACAGAATTACTCCTGTCAGTGTCTCAACACTGAAACCTCCACTCAGGGTAATAGGGGCTATTCTACTGAAACCCTGAGCATCTCCTATAGTAGAAACTCATATATAAGACTAGTAATTACACTGTAATTTACTAGTCTGATAATCAATAAAGATAAACTCTTATTGAACTTAATTCCTGGTGTTCAATGGTGACACACCAAATCAGCACTCACTTCCATCTCAGACTTCTTCCTATCATCTGAAGTTGCAACTATATAGCAGATAGATGGCATAGCACATAAGCTGAAGCCAAGATTGTTTTACAAGTCTGCACATCTCCAAGTCCATCTTGTAGACTTTTATCCCCAGTGTGAATCATGTCTGATACTATTACAAGATAGTATGCAGGACTCTGAAAGTCTTGGCTAAGCACTTGTTATATTTGCTGTTGCAAAGTATTCTACTTACTAAGTATTTGGTCTTTTTTTTAAAAAAATCAACAATTTATTATATAAAACATAATAGTAGGCCATAATAACTATATAATATAATATAATTACTTAAATAAAGAGGAAAAGAAAAGAAAAGAGGAGATGTAATACTATACTAAGTAGAGAGTCAAATACTATTACAACTCAAAGACCTTAGAGTAGGTCAATAAGAAAAATCTTGTATTGGGTTAACACAAGAGAACTTGATAAAGAACTCTGTACAAGATAGTCTATCTTATATACAAATACCTAATGGTCTATGTGAGCTATTTATAGCCTACCCTAAACAACCATGTGTACTCCTTAAGGTCAACATATATATTATATGTTGTATAATATCATCTCTTCCAGAATATTCTACATCTTGTGCCTTATGACTGTCACTATCACTATATCATGTGAAATGACCAATGTGTGACCGGGTGATGTTGTTACTAACCCTAACCCTAAGTTCTAAAAATTAAAAATAAATCAAAAGGAAAATAAAATAAGAAAGAAAGTGAAGAAAAAACTAAGTCTACATTCTTTGATCTTGACAAATACAGTAAATAACTAATACTATTTAATATCTTTCTGAGAACAAAATACTTCTGAATTAAACTCAAGAAATATAAGAAAGCTGTTAGTCATGCCAAAGAACATTACTAATAGCTAATAAAAGTTATAGTTACTAATAGTTTGATATCTTAGTAATCTGTTGTTACTTTTATACATTTCATTTATATATGAATAGCTCTTATTTAAAGCTTCCCAATACAACTTAGTTTGTGAGAATCAGTCTACTGGTTATAAATAAAGTTTATAATAGTAAGATAAGGGAATAGATATATCTGAAGAATTACTATTCTTCTTGTATTCTTCTACAAGTAGTACAGTGAACTTATTACTTGATAGATAGAGTATATATATTGCTAGTTACTTTATACAAAATTCTTATTAACTAGATTCTTACTAAGATTTTCTAGCTTTGTAAGCTCTAACTGCTGTATTACTTTGATATTCTTCAACATACTCAGATCTTTCATCAATTTTTCCTATTTCTCAGTAGTTAACTGCCAAACATCCAATCTTACTAGATATTTACTATGTAGCTCAGATTTCTACAACAGTAATATTCTTTCACAAAGTTTATATCTATAAAGATATCTAGATGGAGTACTAGTAGTGGCTGATATAAGAGTAATAATAAGATAGGAGGTGGCTAACATAACAATAATAATGAAACAGTAGATGGCTATCTAGAGATAAAAAGGTCTAAAGAATCTCATAGTATCTGGAATATGAAAGTAGGTATTAGAGTGTTATACTGTGTTGACTGGAATGTTTTGTTTACTTGTTGAGCCTAATCTATCTACTATATAATATCAAACCAGACTTGGAGGTCTATATCTTTTGGTTTTTCTACTAACAGAGTAATAATCTGATTTTAGATTGCTATTCAGAGGCTATGGTAGAATTTAATGACTATAAAGCTAGTATCTACAATTAAAGTTTGAAACTTATCTAAATTAATTGAAGTATTCTTAGAAGAGCTTTTTGAACTTTAGCTATAATATAATAGAAAAGATCTCTATATTAGCTTTTGGTGAAAGATATTTTGAAACCATTTGGAGGTATAACTATTTCTAATCACAAATGAATTGGTCTATAGACAGCTGGATATAAAGAGAATAGGAGCTGAGAGAAACTCTCTTTAATTGTCAATTACTGCTGAAGTCTAATGTTATAACTCAGAACCTGTAGAGTTGGATTAAGAGGTAACCTTATATTGGATAACACAAGAGAACTCGATAGAGAACTCTTCTACAAACTAGTCTACCTTATATAGTTCTACAGATGGTCCATGCTAACTACTGTGCACCCTACCCTAAACAACCATGTATAGTCCATGAGGCCAACATGTGGTGTCCATATTATATGACGTCATCTGTTCTCAAATCTTCTACTAAATTCTCCCAAGTCTTGTGATCTGTCTTGTGACTATGCCATCAGGTTGTGACTGATGTGACAGTGTGACCTATCAACCTAACCCTAGTTGTTCTAAAAATAGAAAAATAAAACAGAATAAAAATAAAAATGAAGAGTGAAATAGAAAAACTAAGTCCACCATTTGTGAGCTTGACATCTAATAGTAAAGAAATGTAGGGTTGAGAATGACAGAGAGTATTTCTAAATACAAAAGTATTGGTTGGGAAAGAAAGTCCTGTTATAGAAGAAGAAGATTTATCTATAAATATGAAAGCAGAGTTAGATACTAGAATGTACAAGTCTCAAAGTTAGCTTACAAGACTAGTAAGAATATTGTTAATATTGTGTTCTAAAGTATACTGGTGCTTAGCTATCTCACATAAATAATGAAAAGTCTTAAAGTCTTATTAGTCTTAATAAAAATCATAGAATGGTTATTAGAAATATACATCTGTTAAGAGATAAGAAAGGTTAAGATATGAGAGTAAACAATTCTAGACTATAAGACCAATCAATATATTAAGGTTCTAAGAGAGATAATTCTATTCTATTGTTAAAATGACTGAACAAAGTCTGTAAAGTTATATAGTATTTATATCTTTAGGAGAAACTTAAGTATAATATAAGAGAACAAAATAAGATCTTCTAAAGATGATAAGTATGATAAGTTTTTTTATACCTTATTCTAATTTGACAGAGCAATATCAAAGTAAGTAGAAAATAATAATAACTAAATGGTTAGAAACCTTGATAGAAACATCTAGAAGATTGTCTAGACAAACAAGAAGTACAAAGCAATAATAATAGGATCAATAGTTACAAATGTGGTGTCAAGATTGCAAGGAGAGAACTTAGTTTCATTCTTATTTTCTTTTTCTTTTCTATTTTCTTTTCAATTTATTTTCTATTTTCCTATTTTTAGAACTTAGGGTTAGTGTTAGTAACAACCTCATGAGTAACAGTAACCATCACAAGTCACATGACTCATAGAAAGATGAAGAAGATTCTGGAAGAACAATATCATATGACATATGATATATATGTTAACTTTAAGGCTTACACATGGCAGTTTAGAACAGGATGCACTATAGCTAGCATGGACCATGTAGATAGATATAAAAGGGTAGACTATCTTGTACAGAGCTCTCTATTGAGTTCTCTTGTATAAATCCTATATAAGGTTCTTTCTTTTGACTAACTCTAAGGCCTTAAGATCGTAACATGTGAGAGTAGTAGTACTATGAACTTAAAGTAAGGATTATACTTTTACAAAGAAGGTAAAAAACTCAAGAGTAGCAAAAAAAGGTTTACAAAGAAGAAAAGTCTATAAAAATAGAGAGTAAAGCTTTTATAACCAGTATATATAGGCTGTGTAAGAGTAGCTGGCCACTAACAAGTATTATCAGATTGTTTATACCTATACTAAACTCTATAGAGTTTTTATTCTCTATTAATTAGCAATCTCTGAACTTTACCAAATCTTATGGACTTTTCCAAGCTAATACCATCATTTTCTACTATAAAACTTTATCTAATATTATTTAATGTTTTAATACTGTTTCTTACTAATTATTGTTGCTATAAGCTTTCTTTCTTTCTTAGCTGATCTTTTAGATACTTTATTAGAGTTTCTAACTATTTGAATATTATTATTTCTTGGTTATATCAGCATTGTTCTACTAAATTAAAATATACTTTAGTAATATTTAGACTAGTTTTTGCTCTCAAAAGTTCTTATTCTATTCTTTTAGGACTTTCCAAAGATAAATGCTACTTATACTTAGTTTGAATAAATATACTTAGAACTTTCTGAAGATTATCAACTTCATCTAACTTCACAAACTTTGTTCAGTTGCTCTAACAAGTATTATATTACTCACTGTAAAATTTTATCAGTAATTTGTTATAAGACAAAAGTGTAGACAAACTTTGATAGGATTAGGGTTAGGACAGAAATAGAACAGTAGTATTATTATTAGTCTATAATGGAGAAAGGGCACGTGACCTGAAAGTCATGTGAGATGATGTCATAGGCCTAAAACGGTCTAGAAAGGTCTATAAGGCTAGAAGAGCCTAGACGATGACATCAGGGAGCATATTCATCACATTGCTACTATATATAGTATATATAGATGTTAGGGCAGGATGTACAGTCTTGCACAGTCACTGCAAAGTAGATATAAGATAGACATGATGTTATAGCTTGAACGTATGGATAGATATTAGGATTAGGATTAGGACAGAGTAAAGATATGGTAGTAGTATTCTATTAGTTTACAACAGACAAAGGGTTAGGAGATAGGCATGTGATCTGGAAGTCATGTGATAGAGTCTAGAATGGTCTGGAAGGACTTAGGGTCTAGAAGGATCAGGAAGAGTCTAGAGATGGAGTTAGGGTTAGGAGTGACGTCAAGGAACAAGGGTTCCTCATGGTATACATATAGTGTACACATATATGACAGAGATGAAGATGTATGATATAGGACAATAGAGGTATGATGTCAAGGCATATATAGGAAGCATAGTAACCTTATGAAAAACACATGTGGATGAGTAATAGGACATGAGGACAGAGCATGAACTTTAAGGTTGGTTATATAATGTTGTAGCATGGACCAGGACTTCTAAGTATATATAGTGGTTAGATAGAGTAAGAGCTCCTTATCAAGTTCTCTTGTGTCAACCCAGTACAAGGTTTATTTTCATTACCAATGCTAAGATTTTGAATCTACAATATATGAGGCCTTTAGAGTAGGAATAAAAGTAGGACATTGTTGTAGCATAGACCACATGTAATTTATATAAATATGGTAGCAAATTAGATAGCTAGTTAAGAGCTTTGCTGAAGTAAGCAAACTATGAGTGCTGTTCTGGTAAGTAGTTGCTACAACATAATTCTTCTATATATACTAGATGTATTGCTTTGAAATAGTAATATATCCTTCTTTAAAAGAGTAGTCCAAAGTTACAAAAACTAGTAGCCAAAAATCTAAATAAAGTTGTAGTATTTCTATTAGAATATGTACTAGTTACTTTGGTCAGACTATATTAAGTACTAATCAATTTGAGTAAGCTTATCACAGTTTAATACTAATATATGTAAATAACTGAAGTTTATTGCTTTAGATCAAAGTTCTTTTGTAAATTATAAGAGTATCAAATTAATAGTTCTAGTGTTAGTAAATATTACAGTCCAAAGTCTGAGTCATATTTGTCTTTAATATAAATAACACTCAATTCATATCTGAACTACATCTTTTCACAAAGTTTATATTAAGGCAACTAGACGAAAACCACAGTAATCCAGCAAAGATTACAATCTAAGTGTATATTGCAAAAACTACCAATCAAGTACCACCCATCTTCAGAAAAACCTAAGAAAACAGGATAAGGTTTTTCAAAGAAAGAAGCATTCTAAATATTTTACTATCTATTGCAATCTAATAGAATAATACTGCTAACTATCAGAATGATAGCATGCAGATAGTTAGAAACCTAGATAAAAGTAGCTAGTTTAAGCTCAGACTAGAGGTAAAGAAAATAGCACTGCCTAGGTAAATAATTTAAAGAGTCCAAAAAATCATTCAAAAAGTCAGGTTCTCTTACAAGTTGTGCCTTTTTCCATGAAGGTAATACTTAAACTTTATGAGTATTTCATTTTCTATAAAGTAGTTCATATTATTATTCAAGTTAAAATAATGCAGGTATTTTGTCTTTTATAGTTAACTTACTAGCATCAAAACTCTACAGATATTTGAACTTATTTGAACTATTTTCCATAATGAAGTTATCTCTCTTCAAACTCCATAAGTACTCAGTCTTCTATAATAGAGTTTACTTCTATTTAAATCTTATATCTTGTCAGTATTTCTCCATAGATTATTTTTATTAGATATTTACTGTTAGAGTGACTGAATGAAGTTTATGGAGTTATACAGGGTTTTACATTTTCAAAAAAACTTAAGTATATATTATAAATATTAGATAAGGAATATATCTGAAAGGAAAGTAATTTATAGGAAAAATTATGGAAGATATCAAATGAGACATAGAAATATTATTCATAATATACATATGTAGATTATAAATAATCTTGGCTTTAGTAGATATACTGTATCTCTACATATTACAGTAACTATATATTAGAAAAGAATACTTATTAGAAGTGGAACATGAGAAAAGTCAAGGTTATAAGCATAAGTACCCAGAACAGTATACTACACAAGTTGATTTTCAAGATAAGGAACTACAGAGTACATACATGTCTTAAATACTAGTACTTAGTAATTAGTATTATATCTAAGGATCAAAGAAGACAAATAACTACTTTAGGTATATTCAAGTCCTCATAATAAGGCCTAAAGTTCCATAGAGACCATAAGAAAATCATATGATTAGTTATGAAGTAATTAGGCATAAAATAAAATTGATCTATACTAAAAGAGTATATATCACTGAAAGAAAGATATTCTCTTTTACAGATTTTTTGAATAGATTGAATATTAGATAAGCATTGTTCATGATGAAGTTAGATGGATCAGATGTGTTTAGATATATATATAACAATTAAATATAACCTATCTTTAAAAAAACCTAAAGGAATAAGATAAGATTTTCTAAAGATAGCTACTACTCTAAATATTCTATGGTCTATTGCAATCTAGTAGAACAATACTGAGTTAACACTAGAATAATAGTATATAGATAGTTAGAAATCTGGGTAGAAGTATTCATAATATTATCTAAATATATTTGATAATAATAAAGAGATAGCAAGTAATAATCTAAGAAGTCTTCTAGAATAGTAGTGTATGAGCATGAGATTTGATGGCAATGGTAGAGAAGTGTCACATCCCATATTCCAGTCTCATCCATCTCTATCTATAGATAATCACTTATTCTTATTGTTACAAAAGTAAGTCAAAAGAAAGAACCTTGTATTAGAGTTAATATAAGAGAACTCAATGAAGTTTCTAATACAAAACTTTCTACCTTATATACACTAGACTACTGGTTTGTGCTATACTTTCATTAGCCTACCCTAAAGAGTCATATATTATTCTTAAGATCAATATGTATAAAACATGTTATATGATATCATTTTCTTTCAGAGTCTTCTATAATGTTTTATTATAATATATGATCATGTGATTTGTGACTGTGACTGTTTGTAACAGTTATATGTGATATTATACTAACATCTAATCCTAAGTCTAAAATAAAAAATAAAATAAAAATAAAATAAAATAGAGTTCACTATTTTCTACTCTAATACCAAAATAACTCCATGGATATCTCTTCCTGAACATCTAAGGATTACTAGTAATCAGAATAACTCACTTAGTATGTAACGATCTTAAGCTTAAGCTCAGGTTGCAACTAAGGCAAAGACTTGAGAAAGATCAAGAAAAATGATATAAGTGGTAAAGTGTAAGGATACAAGTATATATCTATACTATATATACAATTAGTCCATGAAACTATGAGGAGTACATGAGATTGAATATATGAGGAAGATGTGAGGAAACAATGGAAACTAGGTCAGGTTGTAGTACCTACTATATGAGGTGCTGACTGAGACATCTACAGCACAGCCAATCATGTTATCATACTCTTTACCTATGTCTATGCTTTCTCTAGGAGGTCTTGATCGTAACATTATCCTTCTGTATAGGCAGATCATAAGTGGATCTGTAGTACAGAGCTAATACTAGAAGGATATATATAATATGTCCACAAAAGGTAGTATATTTGAAGTGTATCAGTGGGCTTTAATCCAAACAAATGGCCAGACTTCCTCTATCTAGCTAGTGTTATGGAACACTTGAACACTAACAATTTTTCTTTTTCTTTTCTTTTCTTTTTCTTTTGGATGATAAAGAGGCATGTGATACTACAGTCATATGACAGGTCACATGATGTGACATCATAAGCCTAAAACATAGTAGAAGAGTCTAGAAGATGATGTCAGAGCATATGTATATAATATGGTAGCCTTAAGTAGGAAATAAAGTAGACATGAGATAGTAGCATGGACTATGTGTACTTTGTATATATAAAACTCTAATTTAGCAGAAAATCCTTGTCGAGTTCTCTTGTGATTTTCCCCACTTGATTGCCTACTGAGAGCTTTACTTGCTTATGTAACTATTAGACTTTGTGTCTAGTGGTTGTTACAACAGCTAGTATATTTCTTATGTCTAGGGTCTAGCAATTCTTCTTGACTAGAGAACAGTGTTGTCCCCTAGTTGAGGATGATAAAAAAAAATAAGAGTATTGAGAGGGTCCTGTCTTGGATAGTCTTTGGAAAGGGTATTGAGTTCTAATATTATGATCTCAAGACCTTAGAGTAAATCAAGAAAAGAAACCTTGTATAGGGTTTATATAAGAGAACTTAATAGAAAACTTAGTACAAGATTATCTACCTTATATACTAAAAGCCCATGATTTGTGCCCTACTATTTTAGCCTACCCTAAATAACTATATGTTTTTCTTAAGATTAATATATATTAAATATGTTGTATAACATCATTCTTCTAGAATCTTCTATACTCTTTCATAGTGATACATGATCATATGACTATGACTGATGTATGACATCATGACCATAATATTATATATAACTCTTATCCTCAGTTCCAAAATAGAAAATAGTAAAAAAAAGAAATAAAAGAAAATAAAAATAAGTAAAGTCTATTGCTTTCAGCTCTAACAATCTCCTACTTCAATCTTTAAACTCTATAGAGCTTATTAGTCATTACTGCTCTTTATCAGCTATTTTCTTCCATCTCAGTATCTTGTTATATTTTATATTCTAACTATATTTGTTCTGACTCATAAATAACTTATATTCTCTTATCTATACTTTCCAACCTCTTTCAGTATGAATTATACTCCTCTATTTCACCTTGGATATTCCCACTGATCTAAGTTAACTCCATAGATGCCAGAGTTGTAAAAAGTAAATTTCATTTTATTTTATTGTAATTTTCTATTTTAATTTTATTTTTAATTTATTTTCTAGTTTTGAACTTAAAGTTAGAGTTTAGCATGATGTCATAAGTCACTGTCACAAACTGTCACACTAAAATGCTGTTATAGTCACATCATCACATACTCACATAATATAATAGAAAAAGATAGAAGGTTCTAAAATAATGATATCATAACAATGTATATAATATATGTTAGTCTTAAGACTTACATATAGTCATTTAGGGTAAGCTAAAGTAGTAGAGTACAAACCATGAGTAATTAGTATATAAGATAGACTATCTTGTACAAAGTTCTCTATCAAGTTCTCTTGTGTTTTTACTTGATTCACTTTAAGGTTTTGTAGTCATAATAATGAATCTCTATCTCCTGACATTCAAGAATTACTAAAAATCAAAGTAACTCACTTAGCAGTTAGATTTTAAATAACTATCCTAGATATACTAACTAGTATATAATCTGGTAGTTTATACTGTAGTAGCTATCTTGAAAATTAACTAAAACTAGAATTCCTCTTCTAGTATTAGTAACAACATACCTTGTTATCTTTTGATAGTTTTTCATCCTTTAAGTTTCTAGATCCTGATTTGAAATATGTGACCTGTGTGACTAGTAGAGACATAGTACACAAGCTGAAGCCAAAGATTATTCTGATCCACCTTTCACATTCTTGGATAGTAAGTTATGTGTTTTACCACTGATACTTTTCTTAGATATTCCTATAAATATAGATATACTATCTATAAACATTATATTATACCAACTAAAGAGTTTTATTATAGGAATTCAAGCTACATGAGTTATAAGTATTTAGTAACTAAAGCCTGTAAAATAAGAGGAGTTGTATAAGGAATTAATTAATTAGAATTTTGTATAGAATGACTAGTAATATATATATATCTTAGCTATTAAATAATAGGTTTGCTATATTATCAATAGAAGAATATACCTTAAATAGTGATTTATTAAATGTATTTAAGATTCCAATTCTAGCTGCTCTCTAATTTTCTATTTATTGTCTTAGATAGGAAAAAAGGCTTCTTTCATATCTTACTATTAGTATTCTCAATATTCATAGAACTTCTTATACTTTCTTGTCTTCCTAGAAACTACTAATACTTTCCAATCCTTTTCTGTGTGAGCCTTAGTTGACTTCAGAGTTACTAGTATCTTTATAAATAAAAGTTTTGTTAACAAACATTATCTGAATATCCATAAACTGTCCAAACCTATACTAGTCTATAATATAGATAGGACTTCCAAGAAGGCCAGACAGACACCTAAGATGGTGAAAAATATCCTTTAATATAATGCAAGAGAGTCTTACTAAGTTACAAATGTTTGAACAGTCAAATAAAAGAGGAATATGCTAGATCAGAAGCTAATAGAGTTCAGAATAGAAGAATGGAAAGAAGCAGTCATGAAAATAGTAAAGAAAGAATGTACTAGATTCTCACAGATAGAAATCAAGATTAGGTTGCAGATAAAGAAATAGACATATGCTCTTAAGGCCTCAGAAAGCTTTATTATAGTTTGAGCCTTCATTCTCTAGTTTCATTCTTTATATTTTTAGACTAATATATAAGCTAAGAGTAGAGGGAAGTAAGAGAAAACTCCCATCTAAATACCCCTACTCAAAATCAGTTTTAACTTCTATTTTATCAAGTGAGTGTTGCCAGTATCTGCTATCACTTCTGGACAAGTTTTGGAGAGTTCTAGTAGTCTAGGAAAGACTGGAAAGATGAATATTAGTTTAGTTAGTATCTTTAGTCATAAGATTTGACTTGGAAAGTACTTTTAGGGTATATCACCTAGGATGAATAATATTATTAGAAGCTTTTAAGAAGCTTTGCAATCTATTCACTAGATTTTTCAAAGAAACTTGTTACACAGTATAAGGTTCACTATTTAGAAGTGTATTAACAAGAGAAAATATTCATGAGGAGATGTTACTCATATATTTCTTTTAATATCCTTTCTAACTTTATATTTTCACACTTATGAGAGCTCTTTCAAGAGTTTTATATGTTCTAATCTTATTTTATATTATTGTTTCTATCTCTTCTATTGATTTCTGATGCTGATATTATCCTTTTTGAATTTTTTAGTATACAGTTAAGGACTAGTGTTGCATGATTTTTATATATAAGCTAAAGCTGAAGATCATTCTGACATCCACTTCCACATTCTTAGATAATGCCTTTTCTACTTAATCTCTGTTACTAAAGGATAGTTAAATGTATTATTGCCAATATCAGAAAAGGATATCAGTTTTGGTTAATATTCAGAATAAATCTAATATAGTATAGACTACTGGTTTTTATATTAGATATACTATCTAGAGTAGTAATCTAGAATAGAGACTACTAAGTGAGTTACCTTGTATACTAGTAATCTTAGATATCAGAGATAGAAGTCCATGGAGTTTAGTAATAGATCAGTAAGAACATCCATGAGAAAATAGAGAGAGGTGATTTATACTAGAAGAAGTTGGAAAGTGTAGATGAGAAAAGAAATATTTATCTATGAGTTGAGATAGATAGCTGGAATAGAATGTAACATATACTAAGTATACTATCTAAAGTAGTTGTCTAGAAATAGAGACTGTCAAGCAAGTTATATAATTCTTAAATGTCTTGGGTGGAGATTTATGAAGTTGTCAAGGGTCTAGCAAAGATATTTGAGGTAGAATGGAGATTGTAATTTACACTAGAAAAGAAAAGAAACATTATCTATGAGTTGGGACAGATATAGCTGGATTAGAATGTAATAGGCAATATTATCTCCTTGTTATCATATACTATCTAACATCTACACTCTTCCTATTCTCTTCTGGTACTAATTACACTTTATTTTAATTAAATAGAGGACCAAACTTTATATTCCTTATTAATTTCATAAAGTTTTGAATGACAACATCTATAGTGTCTAATAACCTAGAGTATGTGTAGTAGTAGAGTATTATTAAATTTACACTTCCATATTTAAGAACATTAGCTATCATATACTATTCCTCAGTCTAATAATCAACTTGAACTTATACTACACTTGTTTTAAAGTCCTTCCAAGCTTCTGTTATCCAAAAGTTATAACTATATAACAAATAAGCTAGGTGTAATATCATTTATTGAAGCCAAGGTTGATTATTGATATCCAGTTCTTTATATTATTTATATCATATATGAACTTAATAGAGTTCTAAGTACAAGTTAGTTTATCTTATATACTTTAAACCATGGTTTGTATGTACACTATAACTAACCTACTCTAAAGTTCATGCACTTTCTATAAAACCAACATACTGTTGTTATACTATATAACATTATCTATTTCAGAACCTTTTATATCCTTCTTTATGTCATATAATCTATTAAAAAATGAACTACTCACTTGTTTGTGATATTTGAATCTTGAATACACTCTTAGAGGTTTAGGAGTGATTCAGAAGTTCAATAATAATAACAATGATGATAAGAGATAATAATTGATGATAATTGATGAAAACTGATATTATAAAGTCTAAGATCTAATTCTCAGATACAGAAGTATTTATATAAAATAGTAATAGTCTATATGCAAGCTGTTTTCATTACATAATCAAAACTTATATCTGGTGGAGCTATTATTTGTTATAGTAGATATCAGGCTAATTTTAGAAGATAGCTAATTATGTCACTATATTGATATACTTGTATCTCTATAAATACTGATCTTCATATAATGTATAATATATTATTAGAAATTATTTGATAAAAGAGATACTTGTTGTAATTAACCCAGTCCTAATACAAGCTTACCCTGCTTTCCTCTTGATGTGCTCAATTTAGCATCACTAAAAATAGAAACTATGATGAATAGTTTGGATGCATCAGGGCAATTGTGCTAGTATGAAATATCAAACAGAGGAGTCTGTCATAATAAAGGATATATGAATGTCTATTTTCATTGTGTGCTTGAAGAGGCCAAAGGCAATGGGTTTGATATAAGTGTTGTATATTGTGGCAACCACTAGACACAAAGTTCAATAATCACATAAATGAGTAAAGCTTTTAATAGACTATCAATGTGGGGATCACAAAAGAACTCAACAAGGAGTCTCTACTAAATTGCTACTCTATTTATATAAATTACACATGGTCTGTGCTACTTAATAATTATCCTACCCTAATGTCTATGTATCGTCCATAAGTGCACTATGTATACATCATGAGGTAGCCATACAGTTAACATACTTCTTGACATCATTCATCTAAACCACTCTAGCTTGTTCTAGTCTGTTCTAGACTTTTATAACATCATATCATGTGACATGTCATATGATCACAGTCATGTGCCTCTTTATCATCAAATAAAAAGAAAAAGAAAATCAAAAGAAAAGAAATATAAAATCTAGAAAAATAGATAAAAGAAAAAGAAAAATATTAGTGTCTAAGTACACCATAACAGTGTGTTAAGTTGAGCAGACTCTTTTTTTTAATGATGAGTTCAAAAAAAGGATTGTTAGATGTGGAAATTATGCAGTTTCTCTTATACATAGTGCTCTATGAATAGCAAAAAAGGTACCATATTTCTATTAGCAAGATGATTGCAGTGCTCACCCTGGTGTGGCAGTCTGAGTTATTAAAGGAACTAGACATTGAAGAACAAGTGAGGCAAGCATTGCTCATCATTCTTTTATAGAAAATATGGCAAAAAGAAATATTTCTAGAATACTGGTGCTGCAGGCCCTGCTATAAGTATGGTAGCTCTTGCTCTTTTGAGAGCTGGAGAATGATGTCAAAAGAATAAAATAATTTAAGTTTGATGCATTAGCTGATCTATTCTATTTGTAATTTAATTTCATTATTTGTAATGGAAAAGAGAAGCATCATCATAAAAAGAATAACTATAAATATAACTATAGTAAAAAAGAATGGTTGTGAAGGTAGATTGTGATATATAGATAGATAGATGTCCTACAGAGAGAGTATTTTGCCAAATAGGATAATCTATAACAGGATGGGATGATAATAGTTTCTGTCATCTATCATTTAATTCATGGAAACCAAAAAAGAGTAGCTAAGGGAAGAGGAGGTAGATAGGTGAATTAGTTATAAGAAAGAAAGATATAGAGAGAGAATATGGTTGAATTGGTTTTTTTAATATAAGATGTGGCCATGGGTATCCATCTACAAGGGGATACAAGAATTACTGGGCAAGTAAGAACATGTGGCATAGATGTAATTGAATGGAAGAATATAGAGTAGCAAGGTACAAGAAAGTAAAATCTGGGGATGTTGGGCCAGGAATTCAGCTGGGTTGAGATCTCAGAATAAATTGAGATTGTTATCTAGGTACCTTGTATCATATTTGGGTTGGTTATGGTTAATGGAGGTTAAGAGAAGAGGAGGTAGTATGGGAAGAAGAAAGAGAGTGTGTATGTGAAGTGAGTGGTTAGGGTAATCTGGAGTTCTTGGAGATAGCCAGATATAGTACATGTATCTGTTTTGGGAAGCTTTGTGCATGTTTGTAGATGATTCAATAGAATTATTATAATTCTTAATGAAAATTTTCCTAAGTTTACTAAAAATCACTAATGTATGCAATTAGTAAAAATATAATAAAGAGTCAAAAATTCTCCTAGCAGCATAGATAGAATCACTAATGACAATGATTTGACTAATGTTGGAGAAACATGTAGCTTGGTTAATATCACATCTTATTGTGAAGAGCTTTGCTTTAGTAGTTATAACATTTATAACATGATAGATTATCTTAATAACTAGGTTGTTGTAAACATGAACATGAGCTATTAAAGTAGCAACTTGATTCTTTATACTGGTATCCAATACAACAATTGCAGATTGTGAATCTGCCAATACTTAAAGAGTAATGTTGTCAAGATTGCATAAATGAATTCTCAAACTCTCTTTACTTTTTCTATTTGAAAAATAGAAGGAAAAACAGTTGGGAATACCATCTATAAGCTTATCTCTAGGGAAGAATTCACTACTAAATAGAATAAAAGAAGGAACAATTTCATTAAACCTATTGTCTATATCCATGATTAGATCTTTTGATATTTGATTATTGTCTTAGTGTAAGCCTGTCTAGCAATAGTCAATGAGCTTCCTTGTCATTTGTATATCTCATTTCTAGAAACAACTTTATGATATGATTTGATAGTAGAGAGTATGCTTTGAGATGAAATCTACTATTGAGTTTTTGCAGATAGAGATAAATAGGAATAAGACCAGCAGTGGCCTCAATACCAGATATAGAAGAAGAATAAAAAGCTTCTAAAATCTATAAAGCTACTCTTATTTGCATCCTTTTAAGTTTTTATAATAACAGCGTCTTATTGTAATACCAAAGTTGAAAACCATATAAGATAATGGGTAATATACAGCTTCTGTATAAGAGTTTCTTCTGATTATGAATAAGACTTCTCAATGAATTCCTGAGCATTTTCATATACTTGATCATTGATATAACTTTATTGATTTAGAAGTTAATATATTGTTGAAATGTTAGCTTTTGGTTAAATATAAACCCAAGATAATACCAGATATTCTTGGATCAGAAAATCAGACCTCCTAGTAGTATAAGGTTTAGAGACAAAGGTTTAAAGATTTCATGCAATCTAGAAAATAAAATACCACCATTTTCCTATGTTCTATAATCAGTTTAAATTTCTTGAGAAGAACTGAAATAATATGATAGCTATAAAAAAGGTTCAAATTTGAAACCATCAAAGATTTGCTTTGAGCAACCAAAAGACCATTGTCTATAAAAGAAAAAATAAAGACTGGAATTTTTATATTTTTTATCTGTTTTTCAAAAATATAAAGAATTAGAGAAAGATATAGAGTAGAAAGAATGAGAGAAAAAGCAAATCCTTAATCTACTCCTATATCAACATTGAAAGAAGAGGAAGAAAAATTGTTTCAGAGATATTTGGTTTTTCTACCTACTAAGTAATCCTAGAAAAAGAATGAAATTTTGGGATCAAAACTGGCTTTGCCTAGTATTAAAGAAAGAAGTTGATAATTCAGTAAAGGGAAAAATTGAGCAATGTTAAAGGCCAAAGTGCTGGTGGTGAGATTTTTAACCTAACCCATATAAATGAAATAAGTATAACACTTGTATCTATGGTAAATTGCTATTTTAGACCTCTTAGTTGACATAAGTGAATAAATCATTCAAAATTAACTGGAATTGCAACCTTTTGCTAATGATCTTCTCAATTAGCTTACTGATTGTGTTAAGCAAAACAATAGGTCAAAAAGTCTTAGAAGAATCATATGACTCCTTGTTGAGCTTGGGAATAATAATAGATGTTAAAACTTTGAAATGTAATAGCCAGTGACCTAATTCAATACATATATTAGCAATACTAATGAATTTTTTGAAATATGCAGCATCTTTAACAATTCTCTTAAGATGCTTCTATAACAACTTGTCTGGTTCTAGAATCAATGAATTGTTGTATTTTGTGATAGCATTGATAAACTCTTCTTCTGAAAATAAGCTCTATCTTGTAACTTTTTTACCAGAAATTTCTTCTAGTAAATTTAAGTCTATTTGATGATTTTGCACTGTATTGAAAAATAGGTAAAGAGCCTGCCACAAATTATCGAGTTCAATACATGGTCAACCATTATATTGAATAGCTTCAATAGCTGGAAGTTTGTGTTTTCTGACCCAATCCATAAGTTTTTATAGCCCACAATTCTTATTAGCAATTTCTTAAATTTTAAGGTTAAAGAATTGTGTTTGGTTTTCTTAACTGTACTCTTGAATTTTTTTCAATCTTCAATTCATTTAGACTGTCTATAGTTCTCCAGATTTCTGTAACAATTTTCATTCTACTATAATTTGGAATGTTTAGTGATATTGACAAATTTTGAATGTTTATACCATATTCTTTTAATATCATTGGCAAAAGACTGAACAATATGTTCAAGAACCTTCTTACTTTGAATATTCTCTGTATTGAGTCCTTTAATAGTTCCAATTAATTTATCAACAAAGTTTTCTTCTTCACTGTTCTTGACTATCATATATTTTCTGGTCTAAACATATTCTTTGAAAATTGCAATATTAATGGTAAGTGGAATGTGATTGGAAGTTAATCTCCAATCTGGGTGGATGGAATAATCATTATATTCTAGTCTAAAAAATATTAGATCAATGACTGAGTTTGAGTCCTGTTAATTATCCAAGTATCTAGTAGGAACTTAATTAGTGGGTCTGAACAGTTCTAAATGCAAAGAGTCTACAATGTATATAACAATATCACTATGAATGGAATAATATAGAAAATTTGGGTCCTAACTACTATATTTAATATTAAAATCCTTTGTTATAATAAGAACATTGCTAATATTAACTTCAGTATTCTTTAAAGTCACTTGAGATAAGTCTGAATATATATTAATTAAAAAGTAAACCAAATTGCAATTGAAAAAAAACACACAAGAAATATCTCTATAATTAAAAATATCTTTTCATAAGGAGAAATAAAATGAAGAAAGTCTAACATTAATGTAAGTTATGACCCTAGAAGAGTCAGTGATATTTGAGAAATTCCTGGAAAACATAATCCAGTTTGAATAGTTAGGTATTTCTGCTAGTTCTTTTCCCTCCTTACTCTTTGAACTTAGTATGAAATATATGAAAGACTACAATAGCTCTTAAATAAAAATGATATTGAAATAAATTTGCATTTCTAAGATAGTGTTGATAATAAAATTATTCTTTCAAATATTTTGAGAGAAGATCTTGATTTATTTTATAATCATACTTGATTGCTGTTCATAACTGAATGAATCAACTGTCTTTTACTTTTTTGAAGCTTCTGATACTTTTTTAAGTGTTATTTTCTATTGAAATGGTGCTTCCAGAACAAACATAGGTTTGAATTGGCTTGATAATTGTCTTTGTAGTTTGAGCACTTAAAGGTGTAAGGATATAATTCACCCTGCTTGGTTTCTAGTCTCAGAGGGTTAGTTTTTGCATTTACTTTGCAGTATCACATGAAATGATGGTGGTGTTCAGTTCTATGAAGACTATTATATTTTATATACTTTGATCCTTGTGTTCTGCATATAAAGATAGTATGCCCTTATGTTATAAGACGAGAGTGTGGACAGACTTTGGCTAGGGTTAGGGTTAGCCGGACATATATAAGTATTATAATTATTAGTTTACAATGGACATAGGGTTAGGAGATAGGCACATGACCTAGAAGTCATGTGATAGAGTCTAGAGCGGTCTGGAAGAACTTAGGGTCTAGAAGGATTGGAAAGAGTCTAGAGATAGAGTTAGGGTTAGGAGATGATGTCAAGGGACATGGGTTCCTCATGGTGTGCACATGTACAGCGGAGATTAAAGGTATGACATCAAGGCACATGTAGGAAGCATGGTGGCCTTATAGAAAATATATGTGGATGAGTAATGGACATGAGGTAGAAGCATGGTAGATGGACATGAGGTAAACATATTATTGTAGTACGGACCACATGTAATTTATATAAATAGAAGAGCAATGCAGCGAGGGCTCCTTGTTGAGTTCTCTTGTAATTCCCCCACTCTTTACTTGATAGCCCTACTGAGAGCTTTACTCGTTGTGAGATCATTTGTCCTTGAGTGACGAGTGGTTGCTACAACACCTCACTTCTTATATTAAAGAACTCCTGGATTTATGTTTGCTTCTCAAATAGTCACAATAAAGCTTTGTATGTTGAAGCATCTATTGATAAGATCCTTGGCTTTACTTCCACTCTGAACATCCCAATTATCTAATCATATAATGGCCATGTTGAATTTTAAAGACACTTTAATAACTCTTGGCCTAGAAGCAATGGTGATATTGTTAAAAATATAGTTGTTCTTGATTATCATCTCAACCACATCTGCTATTATGGTAGTGTTGGTGTTTTCAAGTAAATAGAAGATACCTATAATTTTTAGATACAATTTTGATTAAGACAAACATAGAACTTCAACATTGTCTGCCTCAATATTACAACTCAAAGACCTTAGGTTTGGTTAATAAGAAGAACTTTATATTAGATTAATATAAGAGAACTTGATGAAGTTCTTGGTATAATGTATCTATCTTTATATCTGATGGTCTGTGCCCTACTTCTTTAGCCTACTTTAAATAACCATATGTTAGCTATGAGGACAACATACATTGTATATATTGTATGATGTCATTATTCTCAAACCTTCTACCATATTCTTTGTGACCTCATGATAATATGACTGTTATGTGACAGTATAATTATCATGCTAAATCTTAACCCTAGTTTTAAAAATTGAAAAGAAAATATAAAGAAAAATGAAAAGATATTAGAAAAAACTTGAGTCTAAGCTTTGCAACTCTGACACTCAATGTGGTTTACACTTTTGACATACTACTTGATAGTTCAAAGGTTAAGAGGAGTTGTAACCTTGTTAGTAACTATAATGATACTTGCTTAATCTAATCAAACAAAGTCTACCATGACTTCAGATTTGATATTTTTGAGTGCTCTATTAATGTTAGTAATATGAGCACTGGAGTTATTTATGAATATTGCCTTGTTATTATTATTCATTGAAACAATAACTTGCTTTCTCAATGGCTCTTTTATCATCATATGAAGTCTTGGCTTAGGCTTACTTTCACTATTAATAATTTTTTGGATGTTTTCATTTTTTTTGCCTGTAAATTAGAAAATGTTTCTTTAATTTTTAAAACTTTCTTAGTATTATTGATTGGGATCAATGTCTAAGCATATGATTTTCTTTAGTCTTTTTTATCATTATTTGATTGTTCTTTTTAAAGTGTTCTTTTTAAAGTATTTTGAGATTTTGTTAATCTTCTTAAGCAATTTAGCCAGAATAGAAGGAGGCAATTTATTGAAGATGATAAGCTTGTCTGCACTCTTACTATTCTTGTTCTTGTTAGTATTCACTTTGTTGATCTTTAGAGTGAACTTTGCTAAAATCTTATGTCTAAAGAAAATGTTATTGTTGTTAGTGACAAGTGAATCCCATCCTGACTTATAAATAGTTGAAATAAACTTTTAAGCCACCTCACCTATATCTTTAAGATTATTAATCTTATTGGCTTTACTATTTTCAATTTTCTTGTTTAGAATGTATTTCATCATATAATAAAGAAATTTCTTTATATTATTAGTATTAGAAGGGAGATGCTTTAACAAACTATGAAGAAAGATGGAATAGAAGTCTCCATCCCAAGTATCTTGTTTTGTTGCCTAATTTATATCATATAGCAATTGAATATTAATCATATTCTGGAAAGAACTTGTGTTAGAGTTTTTATTGGGCATACTCTTACCTTGTAGTTTATATGTAGTCTTGAGGTCCAGTGCCTTATTTTGTATATGTTGTTTCTTCTTTGGAAGGGGCTTATCAGTTGCCATACTGACAGAATGTTCTATCTCTGTATTTCCTTCATAAGATAGCTAAGAGCTGTTAATTGGTTTCTAACTTTCAACTTCTGAAAGGTTGTTGTTTATTTTCATATGTTAATGGTATGGAACTGATGAAATGCTTGAAGAAATCAATGAATCCCTTAAACCAGCTTTGCTGGAGAGAGTAGATCTCCTTTTGATACTATTGCAAATAATGTCTATCTCTATATTAGAAGATAATTGAGCTATTGAGAAATATATAGTAAAACTTGCTGAGTTGGAAAAATATTTATTTGCTACTTCTCTTATGGGTGCTACTATACAAGATAGTGGTAAGAGAGAAAGAAGTGATACTTGAGTCTTATCTTAAGAAGCTGAAAATTGCTTAAAAACAAAAATATTTATAAAGTTATAAATCTTTCTAAGAAATGGAAAGCAATTAAGAATTGCTAGATATTTAACATTATGTTTGATAGTCATTATAAATCTTAACTTGTTACAAAAGGATTTTCTTAGGTTAAAGAAATCAACTTTAATAAATTATTCTCTCTAGTTATCTGCTATGAAACAACACATCTATTTCTGACTATTAATTAGAATATTAGTATTAATGTAAAAACTATTTATCTATATAGTGATCTAGATGAGAAAATCTACATAAAGTAGCCTAAATGTTTTAGACTTTTTAGTAAAGAAAAAAAAGCCTGGTAACTTCACAAAGTATTATATAATCTTTAGTAAGCTAGCTTATTTTAGTAACAAACTATGACTAAGTCAATATTAGTTCCAGAATTTAAGCAATATAAATCTGATACTGATATGTATTACTTTATTAATAAAAAGACTAGAAAGTAATTGTTTATGTTAATAATTTTTGCTTCATAGGTTTAAAAGATTTCCCACTTCTCTTAGAGTTAAAGTAAAATTTCATAGTGAAATAGGAGTTTTGTAACCTTGAAGAAACCAAAGAGTTTCTTAAAATGTATATAAGTTATAATTATAAGAATTGAAAAATCTTAATAGACCAATCTAAGTACTTAAACAAAGTTTTAATATACTTCAATACAACAACCAATCCAACAAGTACTCTACTACTATTGAGCTATGTGTTTAAATCTAATCATAAGCAGTATGATGTTATGATATGGTTAAGGGAAAAGTAGTAATATTCTTTATATATTTTTCAGAATTTTATATTGGATTTTACTTTGGATTTACTTTTCTTTATTATATTGATGATGATGATAATGAGGCATATGACACTGTGGTCACATAACATGTCACATAATGTAATATCATAAAAGCTTAGAACAGACTAGAGCAGACTGGAGTGGTCTAAATGGATGACATCAAAGAGCATGTTAACTGTATAGCTACCTTATAGTATATATATAATACACTTATAGATGATGCATGGACATTAGAGTAGAGTAATTATGAAGTAGCACAGATCATGTGTAATTTATATAAATAGAGTAACAATTCTGCAAAGACTCCTATAATACACTTTGATTTAGAATCATATAAATCTATATTTACTCTTATACCTTACAGAGTAATATTCTAAATGAGCTGCTAACAAAAATAGTAGCTGTTATAATTACTACAATTTATATATTATATTGTACAGGTGTTTGTCTTATGATAAACATATACTAGGATCTGTTTTACTTCTAACTCATATCTAACTATATTTTGTATTATTATCATGTAATAGTAGAGGCTTTCTTATTTTTTTTATTCTATTTTCTCAAGGATACCTTACTTATTTCTTATAGTTAGTAGGTATATATAGTAGTAGATATAGTCTTGTATCCTTATGCTTTACTAGTTGATTATTCCTCTACTTTTACTCAAGCCTTTGTCTAAGTTACAACCTGAGCCAAGCTTAAGATCATAATAGTAGCCTTATCTTTAACTAAAGTTGAATATATAGCCTTTTTTAATTATAGCTATCAGTTTGTCTGGACAAGAAACCTCCTCAATAAGATCAAATTCAATGTTCTAATCTCTCATATCTATAGTGATAACTTTGGCTTACTTTTCTAGTAGACTAATTCTATACAAAAGAAGTGTTTCAAACATATCAATATTCACTATTACTATATAAGAGATCTAATTAAGAACAAATAAGTTAAACTATATCATATTAATGAGAAAAGAATCTTGCTGATCTTTATCTATATTTATTATATTGTCAGGCGCGGTTCACACCAGGGTGGAAGTCCGCAGAATGAACTCGGAGATGAGTGGACTTGTGGAATGACCTTGGCTTCAGCTTATGTGCTGCGCTGTCTGTCTGCTGTGTGGTCGCAACTTCAGATGAAGGAGGGAAAGTCTGAGTGGAAGTGAGTACTGATTGGTGTGTCGCCGTTGAACACCAGAGATCGAGTTCAATGAGAGTTTATCTCTATCATCAATTATCAGACTAGTGAATTACAATGTAACTACTAGTCTTATATACAAATGGAAAGTATAGGAGATGCTCAGGGTTTCAGTGTAAAACCCCTATTGCCCCGAGCGGAGGTTTCAGTGTTGAGGCACTGATAGGAGTAACTCTGTCATGGAAGACGGAATACCCGGAGGGTTGCAGCACCACCATGAGACGTGTTGCGAGAAAGGTGACTGCCATGGAAGGTAGGCTTGTATGGTTCAGCGGTGGCATCACCGTGGGGATGTAGTTTTCTGGACAGGTGGACTTGTATATGACATGTATCCAGATTCTCTTTTCTCTTTTCTATACTACCATTTGAACCATAGATATTACACTTTAGGTTTTATAAAGCTTTATCAATAACTTAACATGGTTTGTCAGAAGTTTTATTTGTATTCTAATAAGTATATTTTACAACTTATTTAGAATAACTTCTTTTAGTTAATTCCTTTCAATGCTTCCTTCTTATTATCTCTTTATGTTAGATATAGTTCAAATCTGAAGGCAAAAGCCTACTGTCAAGATCAAGGAAGTTAGACTTAGTTTATTTTATTTTTCTTTTCATTTTTATTTTATTTTTGATTTATTTTTCCATTTTCTATTTTTAGAACCACTAGGGTTAGAGTTGATCAGTCATGCTGTCACAATAGTCACCTGATGGTGAAGTCACAAGACAAATCATGAAACATAAGAGAATTTAGTAGAAGGTTCTAGAACAAGTAACATCATATAGCATGAACAACACATGCTAGCCTCATGTTCTACACATGGTTGTTTAGGGTAGGGTGCACAGTAGTGAGCATGGACCATTGGTAGTAG